>NQII01003622.1:0-49264 GCA_002778355.1 Clitarchus hookeri | reverse complement strand
GGTTTCTAAGTACCTCGCAAACAAAAATAATAATAATTATAATCCCCCATTCATTAACGAAGCGATTAATTCTGATTAACGTTGAAAAACTATTTCGGGTACTACTTAAAAATAAAATATGAATAGTCACAAGAGATTTAAACAAATCGATATGCAAGCCAATGTATACGCACATGCGTACTAGTATGTAAGGAATAAGAAAGTGTGCACGAATGTATTCATGTGCATGCGCGTAGTACAGTCAGTAAGTTCGCGGACGCCATGGTGCGTGGCTTCCTACACTCTGTGCGCAAGTCAGTATACGAACATACTGACTGCGGTTGTACTGTATATCCTTATACTATATAAATATTCATTGTTAAATAATTTAATGCTATTTTAGCAATTATCGTTTTGCGGCTGCGCCGATTTTATGTGAAAGGTAATTACAGTAAACATTTTTTATTTCCCGTGCGGGTAGATATGCAAAATATGTAAATACGAAAAATTATTTTTATTTACTGGTAACGGCAGTCACACGGGTCTACGAACTAAACGGAATTTTGAAGAAATTAAAATTATAACCTTTTCGTAAGACGACATTTGAAAAGAGTGTGTGTGAGAGAGGGAGTGATATATATATATATATATATATATATGGAAAAAGATTTTTAATTAACATCTGCCTATTTCACTTCACTGTAAAACAAATCATAAAGTCTGAATCTAAAATACCGTCACAGTAAATTCATAGAATTTGCTTGTTCTGTTTAGCAAACCGTTAGGGCAATGTATGGTAGAGAGCGCATGAAAACCTCATTGCTTGAGTTAGTTTTAGCTCCTAATTACGTAAATGCGTGTTATAAATATTAGCACACTTATTTGACGAAGTTTTAACGCAGATGAAATACATCCAATTCACGCTGAATATTATATTTTTTTACACAAAACGGGGGGGAAAAAAAAACTGCCTCATAATATTTACACAATTCACTGTATGTAAATTAGTATACTGTAAATCATATAAATCACTTGTAAAACCCGTGAGACGTGGTAACAAGTGCACATCTCAAACTTTCAGTGTCTTCAGTGTCTCATCAAACCAATTTACTTAATAACTTCCCACCACAATAAAATTCGTGAATAACGCACAACAAAAATATACGCCACAATATGTTATGACTCATTAATCAATTACGTAAAGTGGCCTATAGGAAGAAATACTTGGAAATAAAGGGAAAGTACATAAAAATATGGAAAAATATTATCTTCACGTCATAATAAAAAATTATCCGTTGGCTTTACTTTCACTGCAAGCGAGAAATATTCGTGAAATGTACAAACGTAAATAAACTCTTTTTTACGTTCAATTTCTAACGTATAAACGAGCTCAGGAGACTGGTTCGTGTAGGTGCGTGTGCGCAAATGAAATCAGCTGGCGACGTGACCAATGACGGCTGATAAAGCGAAGGTCAAGAAAACATATCAACACCGCGCTGTTCTCATTGACCTTGATGGCTAAGGCGTTGCCGCTCACATGGTAAGTAGGGTGGGACTGATGATGTTCCGTGACCCACAAAAGCCCTGGCCTCGAAAGTTCACAGTCTGTGTTAAACAAGTAAGTGGCCTGATTAACACGTGTATTGAATTAATCATTTTTGAAACCTGATAAAAAAACTTTATTACCCTCTAAAATGTTCTATAACACTGCCTGTATCTTTCAAATTCTTAAATTACTTCATTGGTAATTACGGTAGCTGAGTGGTTAGACTGCTCGCCTCCCACCAAGGCGAACCGGGTTCAATTCCCGGCCGGGTAACTCCCGTATTTTCGCAAGTGGGAATAGTGCTGGGCAATGCCGCTGGTCGTCGGGTTTTCTCGGGGATCTCCCACTTCCCCCACCCCTTCATTCCGGCGCTGATCCATTCTCACCTCATTTCACCCTCCTCGGCTCTCAAGACCTCGTTGTCAAGAGCCGTTCAAATCTCTTCACTCACATAAACTCACTTAAACCACTTCATTACTTTTGAAATGGAGGGAGAAGTCTTCCTATAATGACAGAAATGTTCAGTTGAAGAATTGACAGACTGGAACTGAGCATATGAGATGACACGTGAGCCTGTTGTAATTTATATTCTAGAGTATCCTGATATACAACTTAAAAAAATGTTTCATATTGGCGAAATACTCTTTAAAATATTTCACAGCAATGCTCAATCACTTATGGTCCAGGACATAAATGTTGAAATAGTAACGGGACTTCCATGACACTCTTTACAACACATTACTATATACAGTATTACAATATTTGACACAACCTGATACAAAATTATGTGTCCCAGTATCAAGAATACGAACGACTTAAAATTCACCACTGAAACACGAACGAGTTATATTTTTGTAGTTTACTTGAGCAATTAATGGAGTAGAATGAGCGTGATTTGTAAATAACGACCGAGACTGATTTGTGTCGGATTATCAGCACTTTTTGATGTGAATAAAGCTTAAGGAATCTCCGATAGTATAATTCACCCTCAAAGATTTCTTTTCCTAAATAATCTGCTCCTAAAAACGTGTTTTCACACACGTATTTTTTTCATACAAAATAAGTCATAATTATATATGAAGGGTGCCATGAAAACTAACAATCAATTTTTCGGTCTCATCAATAGGAATTTATGAATTTTAGACATCACAATATTCTTTACATAAGCGACATTATTAAAGATATGCTCTCTGTCGATTTTTAACTCTTTAATAATTCGTAAATAGCGTTTCTTCGTGTGTAGTGATCTAGCCATTTACATATCAGTATATTATACGTGATAACATTACGATTAACAAATCACATGCTATTAAGTGCTTAGAAAGTGAGTGTATGCATATGTACGTCNTCCCGCGCACACTTGCGCACACCCGTGCGTATAACCCTACGCACAGAGGCCTATACGTCCACGTGAACGCCCATGCGTAAGCGCACCTCCACACACACGCACACAACTTGTAAACCTACACACAACCACGCACACGCATATTTGCACACACATGCACTCACGCACTCTCGTGATCGCATTATTATTTTTCCAAACAAACGAGACTGAAGAGGAAGAAGAAAAAATTACAACTTACATTGTTCAGCATCGTAATTCATATTATTTTGCTATTGTGCTTTTTAAAATAACTTCAAAATGAATTTCCGTAATAGTTTCAAAAATAAAGAAAGCAAGAAACATTAGGAATGGATTCTAGGGCGTTCAAGAAGCTAAAATTATTTTCCACATTATTAGTATATTACATTTTCTTTTAGTTTTGGTATGGAGAAAAATAACTTTTCAAAAAAGAATACAACACGTTACAGTAATTTTAATTTCTTTCTTTTTTTCTTACAAATCTCAAAATGGAACAAAATCAATACGTTATGCTAATACTAAAAATAATTGCTTATGTTATAAGAATGTCATGACTATCTGCTATGTTGCCTTTACTGAGCGGCATGGTGTCCCCAGCAAAAGTGTATGGTAATCCTAACCATCTGTTATGTGGCCTTTACTGAGCAGTATGGTGGCCCCAGCTAAAGTGTATGATAATCCTAACCATCTACTCTGTTGCCTTTGCTAGGTGGCATGGTCTAGCGTAATTCCCTCGTTGGCTCGCAGGATGTGCTGGTATCTGTACTTAATTTTCAGAACTTGAAAAATTTCTTGTGGAAGCAGGCAGCCTCGAACTGCCGAAATTTGTGTTGATAGACGGACGCCTTAGACCGATCGGCTAGTATCTGTTAGAAAATTCAAGTATTTAAATGTACAGCATTTGTTATACACTGTTTAATTTTTTTTAGAACATATCATGTCACGTGTCTTCAGACGAATCTCGACGCAACGAATTCACATATTAGTTAGGTTATTTATTTAATAAAATAATCTTTCCTTTATGTTATACATTTTTATGTTATACAACATTGGGTGTCATCTGATATTAAAAAGTTTTCACGTGTAACGTTTGTGTAAACAGGTTTTCCTTTCACGTCATATAATTTGTAGTACCAATAAAAAGATGGCGCTAGTTGTTTCAGTTTTATGTCCTGTTTGTGTAGGTGATATACGTCTTTTAAAAACAAATACGACATTCCAGCAGCCTAGATTGCTATTATTACGTTTAACACCTAACATGGCGGTGTCTGTCAACACTTTAAATGGTGGACAGTACTCTCACAGATTGGCAACAGTCTCCCCTAAATAAATAATATTTCACAATAGCAACATATTCCTATTTATCTTCTGTATCGTTAATTTTACTACTTCTATAATCTTTAAAACAATTAGTGTGTACCTCCAAAAGTCCGCGACACTGTTGTAGCTACCATACATTTTCTGTAAACTTTTGAAGAAAAAAAAAGAAGTGATTTCTGCAGAACATTCTGCTGCAGTTACCAAACAGAACTTTTGGGTTTACAATTTCTTGTTTTGTTATCGTAACAATAATGTAAGAGTATAAATACACGCACATCATCGCGTTCTATATCTGCGAAAAAAAAAGTCTGGGTGACCATTTGCTGTACGTTTTATGGTGCTCTGGCGTCCTTTCAATATTTATGCCGCTTGAGGGGGAGGGGAGTCATATTCAGCTTGCCTCCCCTTGTCGTTAAGTTACTGATAGTGTTATCTGCGACTTTTCAACTACAACTATCTACCAATTATCGTTCTTTATGGTGACAAGCTGAGGAACTTCTTACAAACACGTGGTTATGTGGGGCTCCCGTGGGCGAGCGGGGAGCTTGCCGCCTGCCACCTCGGCAATCCGGGCTCGATCCCCGTCAAAGCTGCTCCTGAAGGCTGATTCTGAACTATTCCACGCCGTGAAGTCCCACTTTCCCACTCGCAGAGAAGCGAACTTATCGACCTCACAACACAGTCGATATAAACGCTNTTTCCCACTCGCAGAGAAGCGAACTTATCGACCTCACAACACAGTCGATATAAACGCTTTGAGTTCACGTTCCGGAAATTTCGGAGTTTTGAAGACGTTGCAGCGGCGCAGGATCGCAACCGCGGTTATCAAGGTTGCAACTCTACCTCCGACACTAAGGTTCACAACAATTAGTATTTAAATTATAAACAACTCTTTAATTTTGATCATATGTTATCGCTGTCAACTGTGGTGCATTTTATTTTACCGTGAATAAATTTTTCTCCTGGTATTTGTCGTAAATTAACAAGTTTGTCAGCACCGCTAATTCTGACGTAATATTCCATCCTTCCCTTCACTTCGTTCAGTGCATCGCCCTCTCTTTGAGAAGTTCCTCGCTACGACACTCGGCGAGCGATAACCGACACCACTAATAAATAATTTGGCAAAGTCCACCGACTTGAGAAATAGTAACGGCATGTATAAATTACGCTGCAAGGTATACAGTAAAACTGAAATCTCCACTGGGAAGGGTCCTGTACACCGGAGCTGGTTTGGTATTTCCTAGGCGAGTGTGGCCAGTCTGTGTCAATGTGCCGAGGCGAGTGGTCGTGGGACAATGCCGGGTATGTTTACACGTGCAGAGTTAGCAGCCGTGGTGTTTGTTTACGGATACTGTGGCGGGAATGGGCGTGGTGCAACAGCTGAGTATCCGCGCACGTGGATTGGAAGAGATGGGCCCGTCCCATGGCCGGCGCGCTCTCCAGACCCCTCCTCTTTGGACTTTTTCTTCTGAAGCTGCCTGTAGAGTAGGGTTTACAGCGGACGGCGATCAGACACAACAGACCAGTTGCTACAGGCGAGCGCAAATCGCGAGCGTGAACTGTAGTCACACGCGCCGAACAACGCACACTCACGTACTACCCGACAAAGCGAAGCGTGAAGCCGGCAGGGGCGAGGCCAAGGAGGCACTACGGCCGTGTGTCCATNACACGCACGTACTACCCGACAAAGCGAAGCGTGAAGCCGGCAGGGGCGAGGCCAAGGAGGCACTACGGCCGTGTGTCCATATCTCCTGCAGTTAGCAGCTGAGTCTGTGCTGACGAGAGTTCCTTTGTCTGCTGACGCTGCTGATGAGTCACTGGCGAGAGTTGTTTCATCGTTTGGTTTGGAGGCTAAACTTCTGCTTGGACCACTGATGTGCTGAGGATAGCGCAGTCTCATTCGTAGCAGGACGTACAATCACGGCGGCGGTAAACGATAATTCTAACCAAGAAACTGTAGTGATGATATCTGCAGAGGATGCAAACAGAGTAAAGATGGATTAGTATCCAATAACGCTCCCCCAAATTGAATGTCAATAATATCATATTTACAAATCGATCTCCCTGAGACACATCCGTTAGTAATGACACTACAACAAACTCGTCGGGGCATAGCGGACGCCATTTATTTATATTGGTGTAACTGCTGGCGATTGTTCCGCCGCCTCTGATTGGCTGTTGGCGTTCCTAAATGGATTCCTGCTGGCCAGTAACCCAGACGCTGTCACTCGAAAGTGGAACACTGCCTATATACAACCTCCTGGGGTGAGATGCAAGCGCTAGTGTAGCTGGCGAGAGGGGAAGGACAACGACCAGTACGGGGAATTCTATACCATTAGCTGTCTGCGTGAGCAACTGTCCACGTGGATTTAAGCACGGGAACTCTCCTTTATCCGTATAAAAATTCTCTACGCGCACCGAATAACAACTGCGTCAAAATAAGATTATTTAACAACACCTTTCCTTTTCTTTCCAGGCGTACGCAATTCCTTGTCACTTGACGTCAGATAGTTTTCCTTCTTTCCGTACTTTGCATACGGTTCGTTACGATGTTCCTGTCTCTGATGCCGCACGTTTAGTAGCATGGCATATTGGGCGAAGAAGCCTTTTCCTTATTACTGAACTTAATGACGTTTTATTATCACTTCTCTGCACTGGCCGTGAATTGTTCGGTTGCTCGCCTTGCTTCCTGATAGCGTTTAATTAAATAATGAAAATTACAGCAGCTTTCCGTTGAACATGTGCAGGTCTGTTGGTATATGTACGTACAGTAATTCAAAGCACAGAGACTGGGGTTAAAACTCATGCTACATGGAAGCATCAACACAGCAACGCGTATTAATCAACACTGCGCTACAACTTATGGAAACTACGACACTAGCCANTACATGGAAGCATCAACACAGCAACGCGTATTAATCAACACTGCGCTACAACTTATGGAAACTACGACACTAGCCACCCGAAGCAGAGCGCTTATCTGTCCTGGAGGGGGGATGGGTTGTAAGAGGTAAGGAAAAGGAATCACTGCGTGATCTTGTGAAGTTCTCATATTTCCCGGATGCACACTTCGTTTCGTCGAGCAGTAGGGACAAAAAAGAGCCATCGTGTTTTCTTCGATAACAATCTAATAGTCCATTCGCGGTAACTTCCTACTTTTTTAAAACCCTGCTAAAGTTCTGCTTCTAGAATATTTCTCCGCCTCATGCAAACAAAGCTTACCCAAGTCTAGAAAATTGCACCATATGGACAAAGAGCAGCATATGTGCGCACTTAGTTACATAATTTTATAATTTTTCATAGAAACTATTTCTTACTAGGCATTACCAACACACCTATTTTATCCCTATTTCTATTCACATTAATTATACATTATATTATATAATTTACAGATAAAATATAAGAAGTTCATTTTCAACAAAAACAATTTATCTTTACGCTACACAAGTATGAAGCGCTAGTGGAACGCGGCATCTTCAGGAAACAACCAAGCCCGTCATATATTGGGTAATTTTTCAAAGGTTTGATTCAAAAAGTGAGAATAAAACGCGAATAGACTATAGATATTTTGTCCTTTTATGAGTGGATGATCAATTTTTTGAGTCAGCAAAATTATTTGCATCGCAATCGCAGGATTCGTCATTGGTCCAATGAAATGGGGAAATATTTTCATACATAAATGTCAACCAATAACGAAAAAAAAAACTGTCGAACATGTACACAGTGCGTTGAAAGTTAGGAAACAATCAACTTTTATCGCGGTATAACATCGTCTCTACGCACATGCCATGCGTTGCCTTGCCCGAGAAAAATGGCCAAGGGTGAGAACCTCTGATTTCAGTTGAATATTGGAACTTTTGGAACAAAACTAACTACACAGAATGTAACTGGTAGCATTCTCTGTGCTGTGAAATATTTGTTTTAGTCTTACGACTAAGTGTCGAAGAAACCAACACAGATCCACGAGCGCGCGTGGTAAATACAATGACTGCGCAGCGCGCGTATGTATGTTCCGCCAGCAGATGTGCAAGTGAAACTGAAATGCTGTAAATCACTAACAAATATAATCATCGACATTATCGCATTTGTTATTTCCTGGTCCGTTTTTCACTTTTAGCTACATTCTCCAGTAGACGTTTTCGTTTATATGAGAATATTTTTTTTACGAACGTTAATGTAACATATGTCCAGTACGCGATCTCATAATATTTCGATAAGTCCGAAAGTTTACGAAACACGTAACGCAATGTGGTTCGAGTTCACTACTTCTGCTGCCTATCACTTCATATCTTTGTTTATCACCGATAGCTGTTGGGGAGTTCGTAATCAGTCATTGGACCCTCGCATATGATGACCAGTGAGTTTTCTCAGGACGCTTCCCCTTCCCCTCCCGTTGCATTCCGTCGCTGCTCCATCTACATCTCATTTACCCCGCCCTCCTATCGGAGATACTCAGCTCAGCCGATTTCGCAGTTGGTCGAACCATAGCACGAACCACGTAGCGCATTCACCAAACCATGAACAAATAACGAATTGAAAACTCGTTACGAAAACCTCAGTTTTAACCATTTGCACGCTCAGAAATTATGTGAAATTGAAACTTGTCTTTGGATACGAAACATTTATGAAATGCTTTTCGTGTTCAGAAACCTTTACAAAATATCCAACAGTTTTTGACTCACGTGTTTTCGACTAAACCTCTGCTACACACTTCATGCCCCAACCAGGCAGATCCTGAAGTCCTGGCTTATATTTACGATGTACTGCTCTCTAACGGAAGGGGGAAAAAAAGACCAGTAGAGTTTTTCATAATGATATGACGTCTTGTTCATTCAAACGACCTTCACGTTAGTCTGTGTAGGTTACTAAAATACTGTGCTACCCTCCTGCCACTTCGCAAAGCCAGCTTGAATGACAGTGCTTGGGCAGCAAGACACGTAAGCGTCTTCTTGTATCGCTAAAAGACGGCAACTTTTCAGCTGCAACGTGGCGCTGAATCATAACATCTGTGTTAACTTTAGCGTCTAAACATGGATCGAGGCGATACGAAGCGCGCTGAGTGAAGGCTAAAACAACTATTAACGATGCGCATCGAACGTGAGGTTTATTTAAATCACGACATGAAATCTTCAATTATCGTCGTTTAGTTTTTACTCCGTCCTGCTACCTCGAATTCGTTATTTCCTAGCAGCTGTTTTTTACGCCAGAGCAAGGAAGTGCCCTGGAAAATGGTTTTTTAATGAGTTCCTAACTCTGATGAGTAATTATTGTCATTCTGAGAATAATCAGCATGGAAATGAACCACAGGATACTTTCGAATTTGCTTTTAAGGGTAGTAACGCCCAGATTATATTACTTAAACCAGAATGTTATACAAGCTGCAAAACAATTAAAATATTGCTGAATACGATCTGTTGAAGATACTGTTCATCTCAGAAGAATAATCAGAGAGATATGCTGTAGGCCCTATAGAGTATGTTCTCATGTGTTACAATGGTTGAAATGTGAATCCCTTATGAAAAAATTAAATTTACAAGAGATTTGTTACTCGTAACCGAAATTGATGAAGGGTGTTATTCACTTTTGAAAATAGAAAAACAACAAGCTTTTAAATAAAAATATCGGAAAAATATTAAATATAATAGAAAAAGAAAGATTTACACAACGTATTATCAAATTGCAATCACATCCTCTGACAAGGTAATTGTAAAAACACCCCCAGACGGAAGAAATATAGGGATAGCTACTCTCACATCGCAGTAAATATTGTATTCCTGAATATTTGTTAAATTTAAAATATGTATTATTAATCACCATGTCCAAATGTATAGTTTGATACATTAAAGTTACAAACATATAAAATGAATAGGCCTAATAAGATAAAGGATAGANTCACCATGTCCAAATGTATAGTTTGATACATTAAAGTTACAAACATATAAAATGAATAGGCCTAATAAGATAAAGGATAGAACCCGTGGTTAAATTTATCCAAATTTTTTTATTAAGTTTCCTAGCCTGACACAAGGTACCTATGCAGTCGTTTTCATTTTCCCGTGCGCTATCGTGGGATGAGCCTAAAACTTATATTCAAATTTGCACCTTTCCTTCTCCCTTAACAGTCTCACAAACAGTGTCGTGTGTGAAATGTTGCAAGGTAAGCTGGTGCTTGCTGCGTGCTGTACACACTCGGCGCAAGCAGCAGGAACCAGTAACCAGAGTGGAGCCGGGATAAAATGAATATACTGCGGGCACTCACGAGAAAGCTGCGAGGCACCCATTACACACGTGCTGTGACGTCAAATGCACTACTACGTTTAAGTACCCGATGTGTAAACTAGCAAACGATTAAGTATAGCACAGAGCGAAACACAGCTTACCTCGCAACAGTTCACAACACCCCGCTGGTCACGAAGCAGAGAGATTCTTTTACTACCTTTTCGTTCCTCGTATAATACTCCTGTGTAATTCAGCGTTATTACTAAGCAACACTTGCCATGCGCCGACCATAGACCCATCCGGCACCAATACATCAACCTAAATCACGCGGTCAACAGTGATAAACGTGTTTGTGTTTGGTTTTCCAACTGACTCGCACTTTCACATGAATAAAACATTTCAACTAACTTGTGTACACAATATTTGCTTTAAATACTAGGTCACAGGAATTGTATTAACGTTTCAAATCGCTCTATGTTCAAATCCTAGCTCGTTGTTGCGACAGGGAGACCGATTAATGTGCAGCAGGAGTGCTTACTCTACCCCATATTTTCTCTTACGATACCGTCAACCTACCCGACAGCTTGCTGTCCCTGTTTCAAAACTCTTGGAAAGATGGGCTCGTGTGTTAGGTTTTTTTTAGGGCTATTCTCGTTTTCTCAGAGCACGGCAAGGCTAGAGTGCACTGCCTTGTAAGGCGAGAGCGACAGGCTGTTATCAGCAGATACTGTTGATAGCTTTCACCGCCTAAACCTGCGGCACTGCTCTGAGCCAACGCCGCATTTCGCAGGCATTCGCTGGCCTCTCTAGCTTTCGCCATCGCTCGCCATCTTTGACCGCGAGTCCTTGGCGATGAGACGCGACGGGCCGAGCAAGATGGCGCAATACGGCAAACCTTCTGATTCGCATTCCGGAGGAACTGTGTTCGAAACCTGGTCCGATCGTCCTGGTTAAGGCTTTACGTGGTCCCCCGGAATCGCTCCAGGCCATGGCCCGTTCCTTTCCCGTCCCTGCTTCTCTGAGAAAATTGTTCCGTGTATAATGACCTCGCTTTCGACGAGACGTTAAGAGATCCCCCCAGTAAAAAATTTTTAAACTCCTAAATGTTACGTTCTACTGTAAGGAAGCATTGCGTCTGCGACAGAAGATATCATAGCGGTGACTATAGGATTTTAATACAGCAATCTGTTCAGAAAATACAGGTGTCAGGTGATTGGCGGATAAGGACTGCATCACACGAATCTATGGTCAAAACTAAGTAGAAAACACCCTTACGTAAAAATACAGACTTTGCGTTTACGAGAAAAACACCATGGAAGTTACAAAAAAGCATTGCAGCAATCACGTGGTATTCCAATCAGATAAGGGTGAGGTGATGTGGTGATGCTGCAGTTAATGTGTCGTAAGAAATGCGGTAAGGGGAAGAGCCGAACTGAGTAGCGCCAAGGAGGCCATGGAGTTCACGCGCAGTGAGTACTGGGACATGGAGATGGCCACGCGTGCATCCGGCGGCCAGGCTCCGTGCATGCTGCATGCATCCAACATGCGAAGAAGGGCATTGCTGTGGGCATAGCAAACATCGAACACCTGTTATAACGTCTCGAAGTTTTGTAGGCTGTGCTTAACGTGGAATAAAGTCAAAGTCATTTGATATAATTTAATGTCGTTTTTCTCGTAAACTAAGACCCTTGCGTATTTTTACCAAATATTATTACCTACTTAGTTTCGGCCATAGATTCTTGTGGTGCAATAAGTATTCGCGAATTAACTGACATTCTTTATACAGCTTTGACGGTATAGTACAGGATGAGTATAAAAGAATACCCCAACTTTGAAGATCTACAATATCAAAACCAAACTATCTACAACCTTGATTGGCCTACCAAATGAACCTTTGTACCGTGAAGTTTGTTTACCATACATTCATAAATGTTCAATCAGTCCATCATGAGCAACACGAACGACATCTACGCGAAAATCAAACTCATTCCACGCTCTTGTCAGCATGTCCGGTGTTACGGGTTGGATGACGTTCGTAACTCTCGGTTTGAGGTGGTGAGGAAGTAGCGAGCTCGCATTCGACACGTCAATGTGAAGGAGACGATCTGATGTTTCTTTTGTGTCGAGAGATGACACTGGGAGCGTCTGTCGCACTATGAGCGTGTGTTGTGTGTTAGTCCGCATCACGATGGCGACGAAACAACAAAAGGCGTTCTGCGTTATTCACTAAGCTAAGTGTGAATCAGTTACGACTGCTCAACGTGAATCGCGTCGCAAATACGCACGTCGTACTCCCGATAGGTGGAGTATCGTACGTTGGTTTCGTCAGTTCCGTGACACAAAGTGCCTTTGCAAAGGCAAAAGTTCCGGGCGGCCGCGTGTGCCGAAGAGAATGTGCAACGTATTTAACAAGCGTTCGTTCGCTGTCCGAAAAAATCAATGCAACAAGCTAGCCGGAAAATGCAAATCCGTCAATCAACGGTATGGGCAGTGTTGCGAAAGCGATTGCTGTACAAACCATACAGGTTACAGCTTGTACAGGCTCTTACCGAAAGTGATAAAGAACTGAGGCGTGATTTCTGCGCGTTTTTTCGTGCCCAGAAAGAGGTAGACGATGCCTTCATGTGTAAGCTGGTTTTTAGCTATGAAGCGACGTCCCATACAAATGTTAAGGTGAACCGGCACAACGTGCGGATATGGGGTCAGGAGCCTCCACATGAAACCACCGAACACGAGCGCGCTTCCCCCAAAGTGAACGTGTTTTGCGCTGTATCCAAAGACACTGTTTTCAGCCCTTTCCTTCATTCACGAGCCCATTGTTACTGGAATCCCTTATTTGGACATGCTTACAGAGTGGTTGTTTCCTCAGTTAGAACAGGCGGCGGAGGACTTCATTTTCCAGCAGGATGGTGAGCCACCTCATTGGCTCCTAGCTGTTCGCGGATACCTGAACGAGACGTTGCCGCAACGCTGGATTGGTCGAGGAGCAGCTGGTGACCAGGCTCTTCATCACTGGCCCCCAAGAAGCCCGGGTATTATCCCGTGCAATGTTTTTCTATGGGGATACATAAAGGATCAAGTGTTTCTTCCACCATTGCCAGCTAACATTGACGACCTCAAAACGAGAATTACGGACGACATACAAACCGTAATACCGGACATGCTGACAAGAGTGTGGAACGAGTTTGATTATCGCGTAGATGTCGTTCGGGCCGCTCGTGGAGGTAACATTGAACATTTATGAAGATATGGTAAACAAACTTCACAGTTCCATGGTTCATTTGATTGGTCAACCAAGGTTGTAGGTTGTTTGGTTTTGATATTATAGACCTTCAAAGTTGGGGTATTCTTTTATACTCACCTGTAGTTAGTTTCGTTGTAAGCCACCTCGTCGGTAGCTTTCCATCATAAAATCTAAGAGTTAATTAACGCACTTAAAAGTAATGAGTGGGGTTGTCACGTTTCAATATCCGGTGTGCATATCTGCAGCAGCCTTTCCTCCGTGACTGCTTGTCATTTGTGAGAATAAAAAAATGATTCTTAATGAACGGCTATGCTTGTTAGAAATTTGAAGTCCAACTGTATAATTAGGTAAAGATCATGCATCATACTGAGAAATTAAATTGCTTCCACATATTTTCTTTATAAGTTTCTTTGTCTGCTGATCAGGTAAACCGCACTGAGATTCACAGAGTATCCTACACATTTTATAAAAAAATTAATCTTTTTTTTTAAATGCTTAAATGTCACTTCGTGCTTGTTAACACAAGTGGGTCATTCTTATCTACGATAATCATGTAGCATAAGGCATTTATTTTCAGTGTCTTATTTCTTAGTCATCGTATACGGTACAACCATCAACATCACAGTCAAGACATGTTCCAACGTCCTAAATATTTCAACGGCCAAGCAAAAAAAAATATTCTGCAAATTTTACTTGGAATTTTATAAGACAGCGAAATATAACTTTTATGTATGTGGAAAATTACCATGTGAAGTTGCGCAGAAACTTACTGCGCACCTCCTGGGCGATGACTCAACGGAACTGGACGTCATGTTTTAAGATTAGGGGCCATATACGCAGCTGGTTTGTATTCGAGTCGTAGTATACGACATTCCACTTTGTGCGGACAGCTGACAATTGAGTACATGTTTCGCACACAGAATACAAGTAGTTAGTATTTAAGTTAAAGTTTATTTTTGACTACAATATACACAATGCATATGGCCATAATAATCATTGCGATAACCATAAAACATAAATTCATTTTGCGGAGCGTAACAATTAAATATATTATTAAGTTTGTTGTAGGTCAAAGCATTATCGCGTAATGGAACATAAAACTAACCTCCGCGATAATANTATTATAGACCTTCAAAGTTGGGATATTATAGACCTTCAAAGTTGGGATATTATAGACCTTCAAAGTTGGGATATTCTTTTATACTCACCTGTAGTTAGTTTCGTTGTAAGCCGCCTCGTCGGTAGCTTTCCATCATAAAATCTAAGNGTATTCTTTTATACTCACCTGTAGTTAGTTTCGTTGTAAGCCGCCTCGTCGGTAGCTTTCCATCATAAAATCTAAGAGTTAATTAACGCACTTAAAAGTAATGAGTGGGGTTGTCACGTTTCAATATCCGGTGTGCATATCTGCAGCAGCCTTTCCTCCGTGACTGCTTGTCATTTGTGAGAATAAAAAAATGATTCTTAATGAACGGCTATGCTTGTTAGAAATTTGAAGTCCAACTGTATAATTAGGTAAAGATCATGCATCATACTGAGAAATTAAATTGCTTCCACATATTTTCTTTATAAGTTTCTTTGTCTGCTGATCAGGTAAACCGCACTGAGATTCACAGAGTATCCTACACATTTTATAAAAAAATTAATCTTTTTTTTTAAATGCTTAAANGGTAAACCGCACTGAGATTCACAGAGTATCCTACACATTTTATAAAAAAATTAATCTTTTTTTTTAAATGCTTAAAAGTCACTTCGTGCTTGTTAACACAATTGGGTCATTCTTATCTACGATAATCATGTAGCATAAGGCATTTATTTTCAGTGTCTTATTTCTTAGTCATCGTATACGGTACAACCATCAACATCACAGTCAAGACATGTTCCAACGTCCTAAATATTTCAACGGCCAAGCAAAAAAAAATATTCTGGAAATTTTACTTGGAATTTTATAAGACAGCGAAATATAACTTTTATGTATGTGGAAAATTACCATGTGAAGTTGCGCAGAAACTTACTGCGCACCTCCTGGGCGATGACTCAACGGAACTGGACGTCATGTTTTAAGATTAGGGGCCATATACGCAGCTGGTTTGTATTCGAGTCGTAGTATACGACATTCCACTTTGTGCGGACAGCTGACAATTGAGTACATGTTTCGCACACAGAATACAAGTAGTAAGTATTTAAGTTAAAGTTTATTTTTGACTAGAATATACACAAGAATGCATATGAAAGTAGTAATCATTGCGATAACCATAAAACATCAATTCATTTTGCGGAGCGTAACAATGAAATATATTATTAAGTTTGTTGTAGGTCAAAGCATTATCGCGTAATGGAACATAAAACTAACCTCCGCGATAATANGAAATATATTATTAAGTTTGTTGTAGGTCAAAGCATTATCGCGTAATGGAACATAAAACTAACCTCCGCGATAATATTGGCTCAACGAAAATATTCAGATTGCTGATGATGATGGAAGGAAGTTCGGAAGAAGTTCATTTACGTGAGTGAGTCTTATTAAGACTAAAAACTAACGAAAAGACATGGAACGTACCGACTGCAATGCATTAAATTAATTATTACGAGTTCACCTAACAATTAATGTTGAAGAGGTTCTTTATTATTTATGTGTTTCTTCATATTTCCATTAGTTTTATGGATTAAAAAGCACCCTGCAGTCGAAAATTAAAACTAATAGTAGGAACAAGAACTATCTCAACAATATTTTAGCAAATATACTTCATGCAGGCTGTGTAGGTACATTAGCATTATTTTTCGTGAAGAAAATTAGCTGATTTTTTAAAATAACTCTTACGCAAACCATGTACAGTATTTGTTGCAATTAAATGCAAGGCCGCTGCAGCATTTCTTGCAAAAGCACTTGGGTGCAGAATTGTGTGTGTGTCTACCCTGAACTAGGCTCAGAATATAAATTCGATCTGTAGCTTTGTTCATGGAGCATAGATTTGTAGTTTTTAAAATTGTACCAATTCAATTACTATTTAATGCATAATATTCTGCAAATAATTCTAAACACAGAGCAATTAATTGTCCTTACTTCTGAAATCTACACCTTTGATTTAATAATAATACCAATAGTCCTTTGCCAATGTCACATTTTTCCAAACATTTTTAAAATATTAATTTCCTCTTCAATCTCACAAGTTTTTAGGTTTACACAGTCCTGGTTACCCACAGCATATCGTGCGTCACTCAATTAGTGATTTTTATATTACAATTTACACTAATTAATTTTGTCGTAATCTGTCCATCTCAACTACAAAATTAAGTTTATCGGGTTTTTTAATGTTATACCAATTCGATTGCTGTTATTTGCATGCTATTTTATAATTCATTCTAATCACACAGCAATTGTCCTTGTTCTTTAATCTTTGCCTTTGATTTTATATTATTATATTGTCGCATGCAGGTTTAGGGATTAGGGAACGCCGTTGGCTCACATCCATCCCCCCCTCACACCACCCCCGCCTCGNCCACCACAGCTGACAACACCCGCAACAAGAGTTAAGTATGACAATCACCGTCACGAGAAGCCCACTCAACCACGAATTCGCCCAGTAAATCCGAGTAACCAAACTATCACAGTACCGCACCTCTCAAGTGTTGATGTTGTGTATTTGTGAATATATACGAGACAATATATTCGTACTTCAAATACAACAGTAATAGTCTACCTCATTACAATACCCACAACCTCCACGCACTTTATAGTCGGTGCCTGGGGGACATTAACTCTGACCATATAAGCCACCATGTCTTCCACAGTGGCGGTACATGAGACTTCGTTAATATCTAAGGTCCTCTACCAATGTTTACATTTTGCCAATCATTTTTAAAATATTAATTCCTTCTTCAAACTCTCAAATTTAAGGGGTTTACACAACCTCGTACCCCATAGTATAATATACCTTACACAATTCTTGATTTTACTAATCTAATTTATAAAATTTTATTTGAAACGTTAATAATAACTAGGCGAGGCCAGTGGGGTGCCTAGGAAACTAGGCGAGGCCAGTGGGGCGCTTAGGAAACTAGGCAAGGTCAGTGAGGCGCCTAGGAAACTAGGCAAGGGCCCTGGTAGTGCCACGCTTGCTGGCAAGGCTGGAGCAGAACGGTGGAAACCCGGTTTTGTGGAGTGGGCACAAGAAATTTCAATGTATACAGATGATGATTGATGGTTTATGGGAAAGAAGATTTGAAGAAGAATACGAAGAAAATGAAGAAGAAGACTGTGTAGAAGAAGAAGATGAAGATGAAGAATTTGAAGAATTCGATGAAGAGGAGGAAAAATTTAAATTTTAAATTAAATTTTAAACTCTAGATTTTAATTATGATGCTTTTATTGTTAACTATCATATATTTGGTATTTTATTGTGATACAATATGTATATGTTTGAAGATATAATGTTGATTAGAGTATATCGAAAATCTGAAGAAGAAGAANTTTATTGTGATACAATATGTATATGTTTGAAGATATAATGTTGATTAGAGTATATCGAAAATCTGAAGAAGAAGAAGACAAAGGAAATAGGTATAGAAGACGATGATGATTTAAATAAATTTGGAGCCTTGGAATGTTATTTTATTGTACATTGAAAATATTTTAATACAATAACCATTGANCTGATTTAAATAAATTTGGAGCCTTGGAATGTTATTTTATTGTACATTGAAAATATTTTAATACAATAACCATTGAATATAAAGGTATATTTATAAAACAACTTGGTTGTTAGTTTGTCTCGATACGTTATTGAATTATAAACTGTATGTTTTAATTTGTATATGTGTTACGGGAGGGAGCATGGGTCAAAGTGACAGCCTCCCCGTGGCTCCCCGCGGTAACTGGGCAACCAGGTCAATCGTCACTACTCCCTCCTGTGGAGATTCCCAAGACTTTTAACTGATTTTAACTGCGAAATGGTTTTTTTTTCTCGATAGTATTATAGTTTTATAAATTAGTAGATGAAAAATTGTATTGCTATTGAGAACGTTCCCTTGGCGGTGAAGATTTAAGATTATATGATAATTAGAAACTAAAATTGTGAATCTTAAGAAACGAACAATATTATATAAGCTAGCGAAATGTTATTCCCGGTGGGCCGGGAGGCTAGGAAGGAATCGCTACATCACTGTCTGTCACCATACTGCTCGTTATCTGGCATTTATAAAGTGAAAAAAGTTTTTTATGAATACTGGAACGTAGTTTAGAATCAGGAAATATTTGTATCCTTCTTTCTCAACACAACATTACGTTTTATTTCTAAATCACGTAGTTAATTTATCACAGACATCGAGCATGGCGCGCGACAACACGGTACGCTCACTGCAGTCGCCATCATTGCAATTTATTGTGTTATTCTTGTGAATGTAATACCTATTCCATATTTTAATAACCTATTTTTAATGTTAGCAATCGCAAACATAAACACAGA
The DNA here is from genome assembly GCA_002778355.1 of Clitarchus hookeri. Classification (NCBI taxonomy): domain Eukaryota; kingdom Metazoa; phylum Arthropoda; class Insecta; order Phasmatodea; family Phasmatidae; genus Clitarchus; species Clitarchus hookeri. Next base: position 30,128 of record NQII01003622.1, on the reverse strand, counting down.
TGATAATAATTATTGAGGTTTATGGGTTTCTTCTGTAACAAAACTTGAGATTTCTAGTATTAATGTTTTATTCACTACACCATAACAATGATACAGCAATAAAGACACAGTTATAATAAAAGACGCCACTTTACAATGGCGCCGCCTAGTGACAGTTATACCAACCACACAGGTGACAATTATGCCAACTAAACAATTTGATTTCAAACAATGCAAAATGTTAAACTTTTATATTTAATAATAATAATACGTAAATCAATAAAACGTACAAACAAGTAAGTTTTAACATGTGAAGTAGGCCTACAGTCGCTTTGAAGATCACGTTCTTACCTTTGTAATCTTACACCTCTTATTTCAAGTTACACAAAACAATGGGAATTTAAGTAATCAAGTAGCATATCGGTATCTACTCGTGGCAGATTTTTCGACTGCGCTTTCACAGAGTTGCCTTCCATTTTACTGCTGCGTGTTTGCAACGTGCCGGGGCCGGCCGCCGGCGTATGACTAGTGACGTCAAACCAATGAGAGAGCGTTCCGCATTCACCTGACAGCGGCCACGAAAGTTACTGTTTTAATACTCAAATAACTTTGTCAAACCCGATTTTTGTGAGAAAAAAAAACAACATAGAATTGTTATTTTCATACACATACACAAATGTGTTCGTATCATTTTCAACAATATTGGCGAAATTTGCATGTTGCCCATTGGCTGCGTAAGGCTCCGGGGAGGATCCTTGCGTCTGACTGGCTGCTACATGCAGTCAGAAGGTTCCCTATTGGGTTGGATGCCTGATGGCGAGAAGGTTACCAAGCGCTGATTGGCGAATGGCACTCCAGAATTTTACCGGCAAGCGACGCCATTTTGCTGGCGTGTGCGGTTTGAGTTAGCGGTATTAGACGCTCTTTCGCATCTGTATTCTTAAGTACTCTGTGGCGCTACTTCAGTTCTCACACTGAGAGAACAACCAACAAAACATTTTGTTTGTATAGGGCCAAAACACATTTTACAGTAGTTGCACTAACCAAATATTTGGTCGGGTAAACCAAAACTTGAAAACCAACAACGTCAATTTTGTTCATTTAAAAAAATTCACGCTTGAATTAACAAAACCTTTGTGTTGGGCCAAAATAAACTATTAGAGTGCCAAAAAAAATATGTTGTTTGAATCAAGGTGTACATTTGTTGAGCCACTCATTTGGTTACCTTCGATCTAAAGTAAAGACTCGATAGTGTGTTTGTATTTTTGTTACAATTAGGATAGAATCACTGTTTGTCAGTGCATTTATTGATGCCCAGTAATAGCATAAACATCCTAATAAAACAAGCTCAACGGGAAACTAAAAAATAAAGCTGAAAAACTCGAAGTATTTATATGCACGCGTTGTCCAGTATTTGAAATGTATGCATCTAAAAACACTACGATGTAGACGAGGTTGCTAAGGCATAACGTTCGGGCGCAGCTTATTTAGGTTCTAATTTCAGTCGGTCTTAAAAATTTTTTGTGTGCATATTTACCAAAACTGTTTCATGTACGTAAAGTCAAACATATTTTTAGTTGTAGCTATCAAATATTTTTTTTGGGGCAACCGAATAGGAACAACAAAGGAATTCGGTTTCAACGACAAATTATATTTCATTTCACCTATACAAACAATTAACTTGGTTGCCCCAAACAAATTTTGTTTGATTCGACAAGACCTTCTCCTCGGTACAGCTAAACCAACAAGTCGGTGTCCTTACAGNCCCCAAACAAATTTTGTTTGATTCGACAAGACCTTCTCCTCGGTACAGCTAAACCAACAAGTCGGTGTCCTTACAGCGCATACTAAAACACTTCAAATGTGTTTGGAACACGCAATTTTTTTTTTCAAACACAACCTTGAATTATTATTTTTTTTTTTTTTTTACCGCACTTGTCATTCTGGAGTGCCGCGCGGCTCGTTGTCGTTGGGCGCTCACACCGCAAATATTAGACGAACGCCCGTCCTTGGGCGAGGCCACCCGTAGGAGCCACTACTGTTGCGTCGACACTCGCACGCTGATGGGCGACAGATAAGTATTCTCTCGCCGCTTGATCTCGCACGCTAAGTGCACTCGTCACTCGAGCAGGGCGCCCAGCAAACACACGTGTAAAAGTCCGACGAGACGTGAAGCAGCAAGGCCGGCTGAGGGTGGTTGAGGCGAGTATGGAGCAGCGACGGAATGAAAGGGGCAAGGGAAACGGGAGATCCCCGAGTAAACCCCGCCAACCAGCGGCATCATCCGCCACGATTCCCACATGCGAAGACACGGGAGTGACCCGGCCGGGGATTGAAGCCCGGTTCGCCTTGGTGGCGAGCAGTCTAACCGCTCAACCACCGCGGCCCCCAGCACATAAGGGCGTTCAAGCGTGTAAAATAACTTTCCAAATTGTTAAGGTGTTTTATAGTTCTGCGGCATTACATCAAAAAGTAGCCTGATTAAAGTAAAAGGAAACTATAGAGAATTAATTGCCAAAAATTGAATGCCGATGTTAAGGTAATTTCAAATCCATACGTTTTGCCACATAAATTTGAAAATTTTGCATAATTAACGTGTTTGGCTAAAGATGAAATTAATTGTTGATTTCATTAGAATGAGATAAAGATATTTAATAGAAATTCTTCAAGTTGTTCGGAAATAATTTTATTTTAAATTTTACAGCAAAACTTAGGTTCAAAATCGTTGGAAGTAAAACTCGAATCGCAGACAAACAAAATGGCAGATTTTAAAGACATTTACTGGCGGTGTCCGTAAGACTTCAATCAATAGTTCAGTTGCAATCAAACATTGTGCTCGTATATATTGTTTTTAATTTACTTGGAATAAAATGTAAGGTTAAAATGCTAATAATTCTACCAGAAAAGTAGGAGGTGGAAATATTTTTTTGACTGATTTAACAGTTTCATCAAATTTTTATTAAAATTATATCGTAAAACTGTGAAATATCACAAAATCACCAATAAACTCTATATCAATTGAACAGTCTTAACTGATCCTTCGTCTTCGCGAATATTGGCTGAAGCTACTTCCCCAGTCAACACAGCAACGCCGAAATGTGCTACAAAATTGAACCCTTTAAACTTTTCCTCATAAAATATGTTATTTCGAAGAATACACTGAGAAAATTATTTTGTAAAATAAAATAAAGTTTGTTTGGCGCAACCAAATTAAATTACGTATTGGGACAATTAAAAAAAATTTTTTTTGCTGAAAACAAATTATTAATCCTTCATATTTGGTTGCCACAAACTTGTAAAGTTAAGTTGGTGCACCTATAGATTTGGTACCGAGATGCATGTAATTTGTCAAGGCCAATATTTTTGTTAATCACAACCGAGTCCCGAATCAGAAACTTTTGTGATGTAACGCTACACCTCAACACGTCTAACGTGACTGCCGATGGCGCACGAACGTTTTTAAATGCGTAATTAGTATTGTGAGATATGTACGTAAATAAATGTTTTCAACTTTTGCACCTCTACTGTTTGTGTTACCTGTTGAACTGTTTTCTTTGGGATTTTTTTCTACCATTATTAAGTGTCGATAAATGCACTGACAAACACGGCTGTAGACCATTGAAGTTTAAACGAGCACTTTTGAAAACCCTGCTTAGGACCTACTTTTGTTCTCGTTGTGTGTCATTCCGCTATATGTAAGATTATCATTGTCCAGATGAAACCGTTATATATTTTGTGAATGTTAACGTGTTAAAAAAAAAACTCAGATTCGTTCTCTTATGCGTATCGACAAAAACACGCACTTCAGTTGCCAGAAATTTACATATTACACATCCAGTGTAGTCTATTCGCGGTTTCGTCGCCCTTTTTAAATCTAACGTTTGAAAAATCACCCCATTTATGACGCATTTGGTTTTTTCCTAAATATGTAATGTATCACAAGCGTTTTATACCTGTGTTAACGTAAAAGTATCTTATACTTAGTTTAATTGAAGGTTTGCCAATTTTTAATTCATAAATTATAATATTTCATTTATAATATATATTTATAAAACCAGTGAGAAAACCTGTNAAAAAAAAAACAACATAGAATTGTTATTTTCATACACATACACAAATGTGTTCGTATCATTTTCAACAATATTGGCGAAATTTGCATGTTGCCCATTGGCTGCGTAAGGCTCCGGGGAGGATCCTTGCGTCTGACTGGCTGCTACATGCAGTCAGAAGGNGCATGTTGCCCATTGGCTGCGTAAGGCTCCGGGGAGGATCCTTGCGTCTGACTGGCTGCTACATGCAGTCAGAAGGCTCCCTATTGGGTTGGATGCCTGATGGCGAGAAGGTTACCAAGCGCTGATTGGCGAATGGCACTCCATAATTTTACCGGCAAGCGACGCCATTTTGCTGGCGTGTGCGGTTTGAGTTAGCGGTATTAGACGCTCTTTCGCATCTGTATTCTTAAGTACTCTGTGGCGCTACTTCAGTTCTCACACTGAGAGAACAACCAACAAAACATTTTGTTTGTATAGGGCCAAAACACNACACTGAGAGAACAACCAACAAAACATTTTGTTTGTATAGGGCCAAAACACATTTTACAGTAGTTGCACTAACCAAATATTTGGTCGGGTAAACCAAAACTTGAAAACCAACAACGTCAATTTTGTTCATTTAACAAAATTCACGCTTGAATTAACAAAACCTTTGTGTTGGGCCAAAATAAACTATTAGAGTGCCAAAAAAAAATGTTGTTTGAATCAAGGTGTACATTTGTTGAGCCACTCATTTGGTTACCTTCGATCTAAAGTAAAGACTCGATAGNATGTTGTTTGAATCAAGGTGTACATTTGTTGAGCCACTCATTTGGTTACCTTCGATCTAAAGTAAAGACTCGATAGTGTGTTTGTATTTTTGTTACAATTAGGATAGAATCACTGTTTGTCAGTGCATTTATTGATGCCCAGTAATGGCATAAACATCCTAATAAAACAAGCTCAACGGGAAACTAAAAAATAAAGCTGAAAAACTCGAAGTATTTATATGCACGCGTTGTCCAGTATTTGAAATGTATGCATCTAAAAACACTACGATGTAGACGAGGTTGCTAAGGCATAACGTTCGGGCGCAGCTTATTTAGGTTCTAATTTCAGTCGGTCTTAAAAATTTTTTGTGTGCATATTTACCAAAACTGTTTCATGTACGTAAAGTCAAACATATTTTTAGTTGTAGCTATCAAATATTTTTTTTGGGGNATATTTACCAAAACTGTTTCATGTACGTAAAGTCAAACATATTTTTAGTTGTAGCTATCAAATATTTTTTTTGGGGAAACCGAATAGGAACAACAAAGGAATTCGGTTTCAACGACAAATTATATTTCATTTCACCTATACAAACAATTAACTTGGTTGGCCCAAACAAATTTTGTTTGATTCGACAAGACCTTCTCCTCGGTACAGCTAAACCAACAAGTCGGTGTCCTTACAGNGCCCAAACAAATTTTGTTTGATTCGACAAGACCTTCTCCTCGGTACAGCTAAACCAACAAGTCGGTGTCCTTACAGTGCATACTAAAACACTTCAAATGTGTTTGGAACACGCAATTTTTTTTTTCAAACACAACCTTGAATTATTATTATTATTTTTCTTTTTACCGCACTTGTCATTCTGGAGTGCCGCGCGGCTCGTTGTCGTTGGGCGCTCACACCGCAAATATTAGACGNCTTTTTACCGCACTTGTCATTCTGGAGTGCCGCGCGGCTCGTTGTCGTTGGGCGCTCACACCGCAAATATTAGACGAACGCCCGTCCTTGGGCGAGGCCACCCGTAGGAGCCACTACTGTTGCGTCGACACTCGCACGCTGATGGGCGACAGATAAGTATTCTCTCGCCGCTTGATCTCGCACGCTAAGTGCACTCGTCACTCGAGCAGGGCGCCCAGCAAACACACGTGTAAAAGTCCGACGAGACGTGAAGCAGCAAGGCCGGCTGAGGGTGGTTGAGGCGAGTATGGAGCAGCGACGGAATGAAAGGGGCAAGGGAAACGGGAGATCCCCGAGTAAACCCCGCCAACCAGCGGCATCGTCCGCCATGATTCCCACATGCGAAGACAAGGGAGTGACCCGGCCGGGAATTGAANGGTTCGCCTTGGTGGCGAGCAGGCTAACCGCTCAACCACCGCGGCCCCCAGCACATAAGGGCGTTCAAGCGTGTAAAATAACTTTCCAAATTGTTAAGGTGTTTTATAGTTCTGCGGCATTACATCAAAAAGTAGCCTGATGAAAGTAAAAGGAAACTATAGAGAATTAATTGCCAAAAATTGAATGCCGATGTTACGGTAATTTCAAATCCATACGTTTTGCCACATAAATTTGAAAATTTTGCATAATTAACGTGTTTGGCTAAAGGTGAAATTAATTGTTGATTTCATTAGAATAAGATAAAGATATTTAATAGAAATTCTTCAAGTTGTTCGGAAATAATTTCATTTTAAATTTTACAGCAAAATTTAGGTTCAAAATCGTTGGAAGTTAAATTGGAATCGCAGACAAACAAAATAACATATTTTAAAGACATTTACTGGCGGTGTCCGTAAGACTTCAATAAATATTTCAGTTGCAATCAAACATTGTGCTCGTATATATTGTTTTTAATTTACTTGGAATAAAATGTAATGTTAAAATGCTTATAATTCTACCATAAAAGTAGGATGTGGAAATATTTTTTTAACTGATTTAACAGTTTTATCTAATTTTTATTAAAATGATATTGTAAAACAGTGAAATATCACAAAAACACCAATAAACTCTATATCAATTGAACAGTCTTAACTGATCCTTCGTCTTCGCGAATATTGGCTGAAGCTACTTCCCCAGTCAACACAGCAACGCCGAAATGTGCTACAAAATTGAACTTCCTCATAAAATATGTTATTTCGAAGAATACACTGAGAAAATTATTTTGTAAAATAAAATAAAGTTTGTTTGGCGCAACAAAATGAAATTACGTATTGGGGCAATTAAACAATTTTTTTTGCTGAAAACAAATTATTAATCTTTCATATTTGGTTGCCACAAACTTGTAAAATTAAGTTGGTGCACCTATAGATTTGCATGGCTCTACGTACATTAAACAGTTCCGGTTATAAAAACAAAATCACAACCGAGTCCCGAATCAGACACTTTTGTGATGTAACGCTACACCTCAACACGTCTAACGTGACTACCGATGGCGCACGAACGTTTTTAAATGCGTAATTAATATTGTGGTCATATGTACGTAAATAAATGTTTTCAACTTTTGCACCTCTACTGTTTGTGTTACCTGTTGAACTGTTTTCTTTGGGATTTTTTCTACCATTATTAAGTATCGATAAATGCACTGACAAACACGGCTGTAGGCCATTGAAGTTTAAACGAGCACTTTTGAAAGCCCTGCTTAGGACCTACTTTTGTTCTCGTTGTGTGTCATTCCGCTTTATGTAAGATTAACATTGTCATGGGCCGTCTCTCTTTATTCATGCGTCGTCCAGGTGAAACCGTGATATATTTTGTGAATGTTAACGTGTTAAAAAAAAAAACTCAGATTCGTTCTCTTATGCGTATCGACAAAAACACGGACTTCAGTTGCCAGAAATTTACATATTACACATACAGTGTAGTCTATTCGCGGTTTCATCACCCTTTTTAAATCTAACCTTTGAAAAATCACCCCATGTATGACGCGTTTGGTTTTTTCCTAAATATGTAATGTATCACAAGCTTTTTATACCTGTGTTAACGTAAAAGTATCTTATATTTAGTTAAATTGAAGTTTTGCCAATTTTTAATTCATAAATTATAATATTTCATTTATAATATATATTTATAAAACCAGTGAGAAAACCTGTGTGTTGGTAATGCCTAGTAAGAAATAGTTATCATGCAAAATCATATTACGAACGAGTGCGTACGAATTCGGTGCGTTGTCCTTTCGTGTAATTTTCTAGACTAGGTTAAGGTTAGTTTTCACGAGGTGGAGGAATATCCTGGAAGTAGAACTTTAGCAGGGCTTCAGAAAAGTGTGAAGTAACCGTTAATGGATTACACAACGTTACGCCTTAGAACTATGTTTTATTAATTAGCTGCGAACTTAACTGGCTGCCCGCACGACAGTGTGAACTGTAGCTTACATGTAGGTATAGGCAGTGAAATTTTTTTTTCAGCGGTTGATTCGTACCCGTAACGGAGATACATCACTGTGCGCAATAGCTTGGCCATCTAGGTCACCGGACCTGAGTCACAAATACCGAAGGGTCAATGGTGTAGCCTGAAATTTCTCAAGGAGGGCCGCTCAAGAGGTGTGGGAGGGGGTTACTCTGGCTGAAGTGAAGGGAGGGAGGACAGTTTGGACAAATTCTAGGAGAAAATTACCTCACGGTATAATATAAGGCATTATTGTGAGCAGTAATGGTGTTTTTTATCACAATCAATAAATTAATAATAATTTAAATACTAATTTTTGACACCATAATGGGAAAAGGGGAGGTTTCAAACCCCAAACACACCCCTTCCTGTTACCCCTTGGCTACGCTCCTGCAGGAAAAGTTGCTGAATTATATTCGGGATGCTGTAGTGATCATCAAGTCGAACTGTCTTGTATATTGCTGCAGAGGATGGTATTTTTGAAAACATTGTAATATTCGTATGTGAGCCTATAAGAGTACAGAACTCACCAAATAAGCATGTGTTTCTTTGCTTTGCCATAGTTCAGCAATTACCTAGCCGTTTCTACGTCTCCATCCCGGACAAGGAGCCACGTTTATGAGCGTGTGTTCTCAGACATACCTCTACTATAACTTACTACATTTCGGAATAGTCGGTACCAATCACCAGATTCTTAAATAATTTTGCCTAATTTTTGCGTCCGTCGTGAACATTCGTTACCGTCATTTTTCTCGCCTAGTCTCGGTAAACGTATGCATAGTGTAGTTAACAAAGCAAATCACCAGTATGAAAAAAAATTATTAAATACTATATACTAAATCTTGATGGGTAATTTGACTCACAAAGTCACTGCAAGTAAAATTACTCTGCATCTTCTGATAACAAAACCAACGTAATATATCAGATTTTTTATAACTTCTATTATAACTGTCAGATTTAATTTTTACAGTGCGTATTTAAAATATCTTGATTCAATTTTAAGTATGACTAAATACAATGTATTTGTTATATGTACTGGAATAAATTTGTTCAATATCATTTCTAAGTTCTATGGCAGAAAATTAAAAATAAACGCTTTCCCTAATATAAAAAAAATACTATAACGCCACCCTTAATAATTGTATTAAAATGGAAAAGTAAACCTTAATATTCTAAAAGTGACCGACCTAAAACGTAGGTATTTTTGAAGTTCCCCGAAAGAACCTACGTCATTGAGCTATTCATGAACAAATAAACGAAAGGCAATTATTATTATTATTGGCCGTTTGTGTACTCTGATTTTTTATAGCTGTCACAATCAAGAACCATGGGCAATATATTATGAGTATACTTAAGGCATATTCTGATGGTATACGTAATCGTATTCCCAGGAGTAATAATTCGATCATAACAACTTGGTTCAGGGTTAACTACTCAACCACCGAGTTTCGTGTTTCCAGTTTCATGGCGTCAATCCCGGGTAACGTGCTTTCTTGAATGTCTTCGAAACAAACCGTTTGAGGTTGGAGATAAATTATTGTCATTTCAGACACGCTCAAAACGAAACTTTTGTGCACGCTGTTTTGGTTGCCGTACTTTCAGTTGCCACCGGCATATAAACTTTTTTTTTTTATTTTTTTTTTTTCCAAGCTTCTTGTCACTCCTCCGTTCTGAAGATTAATACACACTACCTCCAGTTCTAGGCTACGTTTCGTACGTATTCAAGTACTTAATATACGATGGATTTTGAATTGCAAGAAGTTCATGGAAGGAATCTTCGATTGCATTTGAACTCTGAAGCTACAAGTTTCAGTGCATTAACAAGATAAATTTGTTTGAAATTTTGACATTCTTATTGCAAGAAAAAGTATCTGGACAAATTGTTGTATATCGAAAATACTTTTTTCCATAGGATTGCAGTTTTGTGCATTGCTGACGACAGTTAAGGTTGTTCTTCATAAGTGAAGGCGACAAGAAAGAATTTTTTTTTTTTTCGCGAGGCTCTTGTAATGTTTTGATTTATACTCAAGACGAAACTTTAGACTCTCCTCTAGGCGCTAGCTTCCGTTCGCACCGTGTCGTAACGCCACATACACAAGTTCGTGTAAATAACTATACACAAATAAACTATGATTATATATATATATCAGGCCTTATAAAGAGTAGTTTCTACATTTAATACCGTACCTTATAGCGGGGTGTCTCCACTGGCATGTTGAACAAACATTTTTTTTTTTTTTTTTTTTACAATTAAAGGGAGTTTACGATAAACACTTTCAAACTCAACCTTTGAAAAATGCCACTGCCCCAACCTGCATATATTTTAACGGGCGCAGGAATGGCATGCGCTCAGTAAAGTTGGTAACAACCTACGGAAAGAAGTTTCATGTCTTAAAGTTCAATTAAATGTGTTAGGAAAACATTTGTGAAAACTGAACTAATTTCTCTTGCTATCTTTTTTTTTTTTTTTCAATTAACTATTATATCTAACAACCCAGATTGCTCAGTTCTTATTTTACTGTACCACTTTATCTTCAAGTGCTTTGGTTTATGCTTGACCAATTCCTGTTTTTTCATACGAACCTTAAACACAGGCAGTGATCAAAAAACTAAACAGTATTTTAACGCGTAATATAATTCAAAGTATAAAATTCACTCTAACCGGTGCTACAATTATGAGTAGTTCTGAAGATGTAGATGGAGACAGGCAATATATATAAAGGGGTTAAGTCCAGTGTTTAAGCAAGACGTTACAAAAATATGGAAACCTGTTCGGTAGTATCCTATACTTGAGGTATCCCTCGGGCACTTGATGAGGAATGACTGCAGTTATTAATGTGAGAACTGTGGGTCCAGGAAATTACCTCCCTAAAGGGCCGGCCTACCTGGAAAGGTTCCAGACTGAAGGGCACCCTGACGCTACCGCCCGAGGGTAGTTCTGTCGGCCCAAGCAGCTACAAGGTCAACGTAAAATAAGATTTCCTGGTCTCAAGTAGATAACAGTTTGGATCCTTCTATAGCCTCCACAGCCAGTAAATATTAAAGCACATGGATACTCAATCAAATAAATGTCAATATGGCTTCTTGACTATGGTCTGCTAGTAATCATAAAAAAAATACACAGGTAAAAATAAATTTACATTTTAATATTTATCAATTACATAGGATTTATTATTAAAATATATAGCTTTTAATAACGTCACATTTCTAAATATTGACGACAGTGTTTTCAGAAATATAACCGAAATTATTTGACGATACCGTAATAGTAACAAGAAAGCATTAGTTTGTCCCAAATAATTCTTTTTGGTGAAACCGAAATAAAATAACCCAGTAAAGCACCACAACAGAAAATTGAAAATTAATAACCCCGGATCAAGAGAGTTTTTTCACTTNAATAAAATAACCCAGTAAAGCACCACAACAGAAAATTGAAAATTAATAACCCCGGATCAAGAGAGTTTTTTCACTTCCATTTTTATAATGATAGGTACGGTATCATGTTGGTGTTTCCACCTCATTGGTGCACACCGTTTATTGTTTTTGTTCTAGAGTTTATTAAGAAATGTAATTTTTTTCACGGAATTTTTAAATAAATCAAAATATAAAATCTATATAAGAAAACTGTTACAAGACCAGCATGCCTCTTCCTTTATTAAAACCTACCATTCCATACGTCTGCTATTTCAACAGTAGGCTTTAATTACTGCTGCAAGATTACCTTCCATATATTTTCCATCTGTGTAAATAATGTTGTATATAAGAAACTTTCTGTTATAACCATAATACAAGTTTTTCGTTCGTACGTTTTATTTTATTTCCAAATAACTATGTGATATGTTTGTTCCATAGTTTGGCATCTCATTTCCAACTACAGAAAAAAAAATAGAAAATTAAGAAATATTGTAGAAATAAAAATGATGACATTCATACATAATAAAACAGAAGCACCTCAAAATTCCTTTAAAAAAAATTTAAAATAACTTGAAACCTGTGGCTTGAAGTAAAGTAAGGTCAATTCCGAACCTATATGTTAGTTATATCATATAAGAGATAGTTTTTTCTTTCACTAATAATGCACATATTTAAGAACAATATTAATTTAGTAAACGAGATACTGTTGCTTTTTTTTTTTTTAACAGATGTTTCAATTTATGTTACTTATAATTTTCTCCCATTTCAGTTTTCTGAGGTTTAAATATCTGAACATAGATGTATTATAGGAACAGTATATAACACTGCAATTAGTTCAATGGTGTTAGATACATTACTAAGATCACGGCAGAAAAATGTTGTTTAGTGTTGATAACAAATATAAAGTCAAATCAGTTAATAGTTATCAAACTAATGAGATTATTTTAACCTTTAAATTAATTGCACGAAATAATATTCTCTGTATTTACACTAGCGATTATTTTATAACTTTTTTCATGTCCATGCATCTTAGTACCAACAATTAGTAAAAATGTACCTACACTAATTCTATCTGTTGTCCGTTTTGTAAGTATATATGTGCCTTCAGTTAACAGACTGCATTCAAGTGGTAAAAATACGTTAATTAAAGGCAACGTTAATAATTTTTACGTTTGGTGTACATAAATCGATAAAATAAATTTTATAGAGTTTATTTCTTTTTAAAAAATTTAAATTATTGTAAAATGTTATAAAATTTTAAATTTAAATTAACTTATTAGATTCAGTTTTCAAAATGAAGTATTTAGAGAACTTGGAATTTTTTTTAGCAACACACCTTGTGTTTTTGGAGTAAACTGTGTGACTAATAGCACAAACTTGCTTTCTGAAGCATACGCTTGAAGAAAATAGCATAATCTTTAACACTGAAACACATTTTTCTACAACTTACTTATTTAAACTTTCCAGTAACTATGTCCACGATTGTGAACACGTTGCACATGAATGATACTTATATCCAGTGCTGTACACATCAAGGCACCTGTGCCCAGTACTAGAAGAGTCTTCCTTCTGCACGTCTTTGACATGAATGGTTAACTTCAATGCCACCGAGCACGAAGTCCTTTTTTCATTGGCTGCGAGAAATTCGCTAAACACGAGTACAGCGCAAACAAAAAAAAAACTATGCGATTGCAACACTTGAACTCGGAAGTTAATGCGTGACCGAACGAGTTAAATGTTTAAAATACATTCTAATAATAAAAGTGTATTCTTTATCAAAATTTAACTCGTTCGGCCACACGTTAGCTTCTGAGTTCACGTGTTGCAATCACATAAATTGTTTGGTACACGCTGTACTTGTGACAAGCACTTGTCTTGCGACAACCGAACAACGTGCTGCCAACTCGATATTTGCATTAATCATGCATGTCAAAGAGGTGTAGGAATTTCCACTGATCAGATCGGCCGCAAGGAAGACTCTCAAAGCACTGGGCACTGATGCCTTCCTGTGTGCAGCGCCGGTTGTACGTATCACTCATATACAGCGTGTCCACGACACTGATTTGACCGAACGAGTCAAGTGTACGCTTGTATGCTTTAGAAAGCACGTTTTGCAATAAAAATAAAGCCACTGAGAAAGACTCAATAATAGTTACTGCAATTGTACGTAATAAAATATTAATTATAATGTTTATAAAAGTTTTTAATATTTAATTTTATGCGCATCAATTTTAGTTATAAAAATAATAACTTTCGTAGCTGAAATTAATGAATTATTTAAAATACTTTAAATGAACTATATTACTGATTTTTGTTACGTGCAATTAAAGTATGATAATCTCGCTCGACGTAATTTTTTTCCCCGCAAAATACGCTTTTTGAAAAATACATAATGGAAAAATCCTTAAATTTGTAATAAAACCGGTGCATATTAATTTATCTTTAATCATTTAAATAAGAAAATTTTAGAAAAACATTTTACAGTGTTACAAAATATATGCTGTCTTCGCCCATATAGGGGCCGCGGTGGCCGAGCGGTTAGCCTGCTCGCCTCCCACCAAGGCGAACCGGGCTCAATCCCCAGCAGGGCCACTCCAGGATTTTCGCGTGTGGAAATCGTGCCGGACGATGCCGCTGGTCCGCGGATTTTCTCGGGGATCTCCCGTTTCCCTCGCCCTTTCATTCCGGCTCTGCTCCATACTCACCTCAATTACCTCCATCGGCTCTCAAGACCTCGCTGTTAAGAGCCGCCGAAATCTATTCACTCACTTCATTCATTCCTTATTCATATGCAACATAAATCGAACATTTATATTAATTTCGGTAGTGTGTGTAATACTTTTACATGAACCCTGCGTGTTGTTTAGTGGAGTTCAGCGTTCCATAGTAAGCCACTGTGCAACTGTNGTCACTGTGCAACTGTGTAAACGAGTGATAGAAAACATTTTATAATTTTACATCGTTAATTAGTATAATTTTATATATATCCGAAAGTAGCCCTACGTGTTTTAAATCAAGACAGGTAAACTATTATAACTTTTAAACACTGTAAATATATTATGTATTTAATTTGTGATTTTTTTTTAATGATTCCATAATGGCTTGTCGTAGAGATATATTTATTTTGAAACCGGCAGTTTGGGAACTAATCCCGTGGATATCACTCGGTAGCTAGATACCGACGCAGTATATTTGACATGGTTTGAAATACTTTAGGACGATGAAAAATACTACAGGCTGTTTACGGTAAAGTGAGCCCTTTCGAGGCCCCAGCTACTTTTTACGTTCAGCTATTTCTTTTCCTTCAACCACCTTTTTAAATAAATATTGCCATATAAGTATTAAACACAGTGTGTATATTCCACCGCACTAGGAAATTAACGTCTAAGGCTAAACAAATATATTTATTGACTATTATTCCAAATGAGAGGGTTTTCAAAAGTGCTCACTTAACCGTGAATAGCCTATAAACAACAAAGACACCATAACACGTGCAACAGTCAGGTGTGAAAACGGTTTGTCGCAGTGGCAGCAGCCAATGAACAATTGACACCTACTGGATAAGTGTAGTCCTATGCATACACTTGCTTTTATAGATATACACACTTATAGGTAATGACGTATAGGATATTACGGGTCCTCTAGTCCTCTACAGACAACCATAACTCAGTTCATAAGCACCGGATTGGAACGAGGTGGTTTGTGGATTAACGTTTATTATATATAACTGCTTAAAATATAACTAAACTTTCCCAATTTAAAGCACTAGCATGTAACAGGAAACACCGTAAAATTTGCATATCTCAACCGATCATAACACTCTTAAACTCGTTTCAGCAGACAGAATTTAAACTCGCTAAAAGGAATTTACGATTTTCAGCAGCATCAAATGTTCATACTAGCTTATAATCTTTAGTTATCATTATTTCAAGAGATTGTTTTTAAAAAAATGCAAGTCGCGTGTATTTTACTGACTTACGCTTGACTGTAAATGTATTTTTTTTTTTGGTTCGGGAATGGTTTATGTAATCATGAACGAGTATGCTAATTAATATGCATACAATTATGGCGTGATAATTCTGATATAAGCAAACCATTAAATTATACATCGGTTAAGAATGGAAATTTTTTCACTGTTAGCTTTATGTGGGGTCGTATTAAATGTTAATCTGAAGCAGAATATTCCACATTCCGCTAAACTGATAAAGTAAATGTTTCTACATAACACAAAGGTTTATATATATATATATGAATGTATGTAATAAAAATACATGTCGAAACATTGGATAAACGTAGCTATGCGTAGGGGATGNATATATATATATATGAATGTATGTAATAAAAATACATGTCGAAACATTGGATAAACGTAGCTATGCGTAGGGGATGAGTTAATGTTAAAAAGAGGACAGATCCGGTAATGCTTGGATGCCTTGCTGTAGCTCGCCTTCAGCAACACTGTGCGTTGCTTACGGTATAGCCTGTGTTGGTTTTACATGAAACGTCGTCAAAGCTATCATATTTATACGTGGATATGTATATGCAAATATGTTGCATCCATGCGAACATGCATGCATAATATGAATACATACGTGCACGTTTACTTTGTATTTTATCTATAAACGTTAACATGTAAAATATTTGGTTTAGACTTTCCTGTTTATTTAATTACAAAGTCGTGAGTTTTATGGCATTACCGCAATTTAATACAGTCTTTAAAAAATATGAAGTATTACGTTGTTTAGACGTACACGTACACAAATTTTGACGGAGACAGGAGTAATTTTTCGGTACCCGCGAGTTAGCTTCTTCGCGCATTTGTTTATTGTATTTAGCACATGTTTCAGTCCAACTGGAGCCATGGTTACAAAAGTTTGACGTTGCGTTCTAAAAATGTTTCGGTATGAGTGTGTTTAAATGTAAGTGTCGCATAGAAGCATTCGAATATTTCGCAGGTTCGGTGCACATCCTTACGTAGGGTGCTTCTTGATTAAAGCATTTGGCGACAGTTTTCTGAAAGGTTGCACGAGTGCGTTTGCGAGTGGGCAGGGGGAATTACTTACTACACACAAGCTATACGCTCGCCGTCTTGTAAGCTTAGTTTCAAACATCGCATCGCAGAGTTGTGCCTTGACTAGAAACCGACCGATTAACTATCGTACAGCTGAATGCAATGTAAGTGAACCGCAAAAAGAGAACGGATTATCGATAAGCCGGTGACCTAGTGTTGTCCATAGGAATTTTAGTAAAACTTGTTACTAGCAGTTTTGCTCTGTTGCAGCTCATTTACTCTTGAAGAAAAACTTTTATGAAATAATTTCATTTTCGAGATCTTTCTACCGCAATATGCCACGTGACGGGTGTCACCTGCATATTCGCTCAGTACGTGTCTGTCGTGTGCAATCTGTCTTGCTCGCTCAAGCTAGGCCTTGATCCGCGGCACACAGGTTGCTGAACTGTTGTATTTCACGAGTGGAGCGAGTCAGGGAAACACCTGCCGACCTCGAGCTACACACGCAGTCGGCGGGTTCGATGCGCACAGCAAATATTTATTTGTAATTTTAAAAATGCCTGAGTATTGGTTGCCAAACATTTTTCGGGTGGTGCCGCAGAAAAAAATGTTGCACATTTTAAATTTGGTTGAAAGTTTTTATTTGCAAGTTTGTAAAAACCGTGTGGTTTTGAAAATTATTTTAAACTCTGTATTTTATAACAGCAATTATCCATTTCGGCGTCTCTTCTCGGTGAACAACGTTTATGTGAAGGACGGCTGCCGATGTTACTGCAATGCTTTACACGCCAACTATCGCAGTCAGCAAGTCTTCAGCGACCCTCAGAACTGATGTAATTCCTAGAAATGGCGAATCACGTGTTGCTATCTTCTGTTCAGTAAATCTCTGTAACATAACAGACGTTTTATCATTATCCAAACAAGTACTTCTACTCTAAATGAACAAATACACTGGATATGCAAAAAAAAACATCTAATAAGTATACAAAAAGTATGTTCTTCTGCAAGAATACTTTAGTTCAGGTTCCAATTTTTTTTTTAAATTTCCACTGGGTTCAATGGTTGACAAGCAACGTGGGCGTGGAGATGAGATATCTGGACGAAATGTAAGGCGGTGATCTACCTGGAGATGTTTCTGCGTTTGAAGCTCAGAAGCACGAGAGTGATAAGGGCTACACTGCCACGTGCATCAAGTGCGGCCATCGTCGCAACACGCAAGGCAACAGTTCCTGTCGTGTTGTGTGTACCTATGAGACTTTAAGCGGTGACCTTATCATTTTATTGGTGGGATATCTGTATAAAATTTTAGTAGAGGTTCCTAATGTAGTTCGTGTCCTGGNGAGATATCTGGACGAAATGTAAGGCGGTGATCTACCTGGAGATGTTTCTGCGTTTGAAGCTCAGAAGCACGAGAGTAATAAGGGCTACACTGCCACGTGCATCAAGTGCGGCCATCGTCGCAACACGCAAGGCAACAGTTCCTGTCGTGTTGTGTGTACCTATGAGACTTTAAGCCGTGACCTTATCATTTTATTGGTGGGATATCTGTATAAAATTTTAGTAGAGGTTCCTAATGTAGTTCGTGTCCTGGNCGTGACCTTATCATTTTATTGGTGGGATATCTGTATAAAATTTTAGTAGAGGTTCCTAATGTAGTTCGTGTCCTGGCAGGATATTTTAAGATACTGTGGTCTGTTTTTAACGATGTCGGAGGGCTCCAAAATGATATGTATAGCATGCGTGAGATTTTGAAAGTACCATTCTGTCTTCGTTCGTGGTATATTATCTTTTCGTATGTAAACATACTGGGGACTCGTTTTATAGTTTCTTCGGAAAACGTGTGGTTCAACCATGTCGTGACCCCGCTCAACCGTCAGGTATGCGAACCCCTTAAGGCTCGGCTTCATCCCTTTTGCAAAAAATTAGTAGTTTTCGTGTCATAATTTCAGTTTCAGAGGTATTATTAGAAATGCCTGATTATAGAACATTTACAATTTACTAGCTGTTCAATACGTTTGCATCTAATTTCCACTGTGCGTTATTTCCTGTTTGCGAAAAGGCGAGAACTTATTGATAACATATAAATATGTTCTCGACTTAACACACAATTAAAATCCATACGAAAATCACGCATGAGTCCACTAAGAATGGAATCTGGAGGCCAGTGCAATAGAGGCTGCATTCGTCTTTTATACAGACAGCGCTGAGGTTACTGATTAGCAGGAAACCACTTACGAACGCCGACAGCCAATCAGTGGTCTCAGTTGCCGAGCACTCGTCCGCTGTGCCTGCAGTAGAAATAATGGCGTCCACAAACCCCGACGAGTTAATGGCCGTGTAAATAGCAATGAGTGTTTTATCGATGGCAAGGGTCATTTGTAGAAATTATAATTTCTGCATTTAATGTCAGTGAACATAATATACTACTTTCCCACCCTTACTGTCTTCGCATCCTCGACAGACAACAGCAATATTGTAGTTTCTTACTTAAAATAACTGTTTAGCACCGTCATTACCGAGACCGCCTGTCAGTGGTCACGACAGGAAGTGTAGCCTCCAATCCAAACATCGAAACATCCAATGTCTGACAAATGAACAAGCATCCGTTATTGGGCATACATCATGTTTGCAAAACAAGAACATCTGAACTCTGGTAGCACCGGATGTACATCGAGCGATATCAAAGTAGCCATCGCCACTTCTTTTCACGCATGCCCGACAGTGGTAATAAGCTCGGTTTCTCTTCAAGAAATGAGGTTGAGGGTATTCTTAATCTGAAGGAACGTCGATGAAAAACCGCTTGAGAAGAATCAGCGAGCCCTCTTGCAGCAGGTCGGCAATGGACACACGACATCCCGAATGTGAGTCAGGCATAAAGACGTTACGTCCAATGACTTTAAGGGTGTTCAAAAGGAACAGAATATTTTCCATATTTTGATGGCAGTAATTGTTTCAATATCTGGCCCATGCTACTTTATTTTCCCTCACAAGTGCCGTCTGCTGAAGTCTAAAACAGAGCAGAGCTTCAGTCGTATAGGACTACTTGTCATTTAAAAACTGTTCAATATTTTTGAGCGGTGTCTGCTTACGAATACCATCTGAGAAAATATTAACTGTTGAATCCTAGTTTCCTTTTTTCTATTTCCGTCTCCAAATCTGCATTTTTTTTTAATGAAAAAAAAAGTATGTGTAACGCTAGTGTTTCACAATAATTTTTACGTATCAAACTTCCGATAGAGGCTTCTTAAGAGTCGATGAGAGAAATACTGCACTCCAGTTCAGTGCCTTGCGCGTAAAGGCGACCAGACGTTCGATGTGCGTAACTGGGTCGTCCTTAACGCTCTCACACTTCTAGGCCTCGGGCACGCGAAATATCTCCAGCCAGGCAGCGGCTTTAGTTTAGGCGTCTGTGGCCGCACTATCACCGCGCGGAGCCATCGCCCAGGGCAAGTGGGGTTTCTCTGGGTGCTTCCCTTCCGTTCGCTACTGGTTTCCATAGAATCACTTCACCGCGTTGAGTGTTGACGACTTTCATCCGGAGTCTAGCATTGTCGTTTTAAGCCGTGCAGGACATAAATTTACTTTAAACACTGTAGTTCAAATCTGCCGTGTTTGGGAGCCATCATAAAAAATCAGGAACTGGAAATACTGCATAACGGTTTCCGCAAACTTTGTAAGCAATTATTTTTTCAGGATGATTCATTTCTCCCGAGCTATCTTTACGCCATAAATTTTTTACATTTTATGCAGCGCAAAACATTACTGGGAACGAAATTGCAGGGTTCCTAAAATATTCTGAAAGTGATTTTTAGGGACAGTTAATAACGTGCTAGCTATGGTAAGACATGGCCGGTTGCATCTTAACTGGTTTAATACGTTATCCGTTATTTCGTGTATTTTTGGAAAGATATGGGTTATGCAATCATGCGAATGTCTGTCTGAGAGGTATGCACCTTTCCCTCTAAATAACTTTTGAACCCATGAACTGAATTCGTCCAAACTTGGCACACTTATAGTACTTAGTAAGGTCTTTCGAATTTTATAGTTTTCAACCACACCATTTGCTTATTTTTAAATGGTGGCAATTTTAAAACTTAGAGTGCTATTTCACATCTCGGGAACCTTTAAACCAATTTAGACCAAATTTCGTATTTTGACAGTTCATCATTTAAACATTTGATATAGAGAGGTATGCTGTTATTAAACCAACAGTTTGNTTTGATATAGAGAGGTATGCTGTTATTAAACCAACAGTTTGGGAGACAGTACAACATGAGAAATCAAGGTTTTTCATCATACCTCGGAAACTACCCAATAGATTCCCGCCAAGTTGCCGAGGTAATTTATACTGTGGTAGATCATATTACCATATATGACTTAAATTTGCAAGGTACTTTTTTTATATGGCGGCTATATGAATATTTTAGGTTAATCTGGTTTATATNTGGGAGACAGTACAACATGAGAAATCAAGGTTTTTCATCATACCTCGGAAACTACCCAATAGATTCCCGCCAAGTTGTCGAGGTAATTTATACTGTGGTAGATCATATTACCATATATGACTTAAATTTGCAAGGTACTTTTTTTATATGGCGGCTATATGAATAGTTTAGGTTAATCTGGTGNACCCCTTACTTTTTTCATTTAAATGAAAAAAAAAATGAAAAAGTAAGGGGTACTTATATAGTCAATACCTATTATACAAAAATATTTAATTAAAGTTAATTATTTTTTATTGATAATTATTTATATTGCATTAAATTCTTATTATATATCGTTATATCTCTAATTAATATAACATAAGTTATTATTAAGAGGCTTATAGTGTACTATTCTTTAATTATTAGTATAAAGATGTTGATTGATTAATTAAGAAATCTTAATTTATTATTATATATATTATATATATTATATATAATATAATATATATACCACACCGCTTAACCTGTTTCAACCAAACTTTGTATGCAGAAAGTATGAACTGCAAGGATTAAATGTGGTAGTACATAGCTTCTTTTGTCAACCATTTTGTAAGATAGCGCCAGATGGAATAATAAAAATATTATTTCGTACCTCAGGAAACAATCAACAGATTCCCATCAAATTTTGGCACACAAGTATTACAACGGAATGCGATGTAAACTGGTGTCTTTTAAGTGGGTTAAACACTTTCAAAATAATGGAAATATACATATTTTATTATAACATACTTATTTATTTTATCTTATTCCTAGAGTAGGGCCTACTTCATTAAATTTACTCCATACATACGTAGAGGAAGGCTAATTAGTTATATTGGTAAGTTTTTGCTTTTAATTATTGTCATGCTTTGCCAGATCTTTCGCGTTCTCTGCTTATCGAACACAGGGTTCTTAACAACCTTTTAATAGCTGTAGATGTAGTCAAGAGTGGTGGAAGAAAAGATCCCGTGGCGCACCAACTCACAGGCACTCATTACAACACGTGATTTCACGTTTTTCTCCAGACGGCGGCGGGCGTGCGTTTTCGCCGGCGTGGTTATCGCAGATCACGTAACTGCGACCAGTTCCTGTTTCGCGGGACGGGACGAACGAGGAAAAATCAAGATAAACAATATAGTCCCGCGCTGCGAACGACCTTTCCTTCTATTTCTGTTTCTCTCTTTCACTGTCTCTATCGCACAGGGGAGAGACAAGGTGTTTTTTTTTTAACGACATGTCGCTTTCTAGAGATGATAACAGTGATAAGGTATCAAATCAAATCGTCTGTAAATGTGAAGGCGAACAGGTACGAGCATTACTGTAAATGGCCTTGATCAATGTTCATACCACTTTTTTTTTCTCTCACAGTAGAGCTCATGTTTATTGCTCGTTATGTCTGTTCACGGTCAAGTGAGAATTTTTGAAGCAAACCTTGGAAATAAATCACTTCTTCACACTACATTACACACTGACATTCAGGCGTCTAGTTAAATTGCCAGCGAATTAATGAAAATAGTTCTTACGACTTGACGTTATATAACGTCTAATTTTATGGCCGCTGCAGTTTCTATATTTTCTTTCTGACATATTGTTGTGTGAACGTACGTATATGAAACACATTTATGTTCCTGCCATTTCCACGGTTTCGCTTGGCTGGTGCATCAATTAAGTAATCAAGGACACTGCGTTGTTAATTTTGCATACGGCGGAATAATACACAATTAGAAGTAAAAATAAACCCTAAGCAGGGCTTTCCAGAGTTCTCAATTAGCAATATACGCTATATACTTACAGCCAGTCCATTGTTTCTGTCTGAAGACGCTGCGAAAGAAAATATTGTCTGCCGTTGTAAATTTATCGTTTTTTCTGTCGCGTTTGTTTAATAAGATGCGGATACCACATCTGAATAATTAAAAGCCTTATTTATTGCACATGTTTCTTGCTAAATTAATCTCGGTTTCTTTATTCCTAATTTATAGGTGTAGTCTGGCCAAACAAAATTGATATTTAAAAAAAATCTTTTCTGGTGTTTTATAACTTATGTTTAATAATGAAAAGTTAACAGTTCACCGTAATATGCACTATTAAAGGGGCATTCGAATTTTAAAACACTGCCCATTTGTGTCTTACTTGAAAAATTTCGAACAAAAAAACAAGATTTGCAACTGCAAATGTTAATAAAAAATACAAGTTTCCTTTCAATGTCGCGGTGTTCGTGTATTTAATACACATTATGATGTTTTATTCTACGTAANTTGCACATGTTTCTTGCTAAATTAATCTCGGTTTCTTTATTCCTAATTTATAGGTGTAGTCTGGCCAAACAAAATTTATATTTAAAAAAAATCTTTTCTGGTGTTTTATAACTTATGTTTAATAATGAAAAGTTAACAGTTCACCGTAATATGCACTATTAAAGGGGCATTCGAATTTTAAAACACTGCCCATTTGTGTCTTACTTGAAAAATTTCGAACAAAAAAAACAAGATTTGCAACTGCAAATGTTAACAAAAAATACAAGTTTCCTTTCAATGTCGCGGTGTTCGTGTATTTAATACACATTATGATGTTTTATTCTACGTAATATTCATTAAACAAATTATTAAGCCAACTCATAAGCTGTAGTGTTAAGTAATTTAAAGGAATGCATAAGTATGGTCCAAAGTTAGTTTCGTTTTCTTGTCATATATTTATTAGTTCTCAAGATACCTAGAGTAATAAATTTGCTTGAAATGTTATCATATGACACGTCTTCGAGTGATGAGGTAGATGTAGACCACTTTTGATTCGATTCGGGTTTGGTCTAAAAAAAACATTTACGGGAAGATACCAAAAAATACCTAAACATATCGAGGTGTCATTGATTTGAAACGTTTTTTCAACACAATATTTTACTGTGTAATTTTTCTAATAAATAACAATAAATGAAGATTTTACATTTTTCCCTATGCTAACAACATCCTGGAATTTTGGTGTCCAGATGAAATTAATAATATAATTAATATTAAATGTAGGTACGTAGTGGCTTACCTCACAACGGAAGGTTTTCTTACAGGAACTGTGCATTGCCAAAGCGCAAATACTTGCTCCACGAGTGCCGCGTTTTCAATCAAAAATCTACATATTCGCACGGCAGAAAAATTTCAGTAAGCTTACCACTGCAAGTAATGATTAAACCACGAGGTCGCTTTGGCGGGAACGCTATGGATAAAAACAAAATAATTGTTCCTAGTTACAACTGGGAAACGTTTCCAAAGTACGATAGTAGTAGGGAGGTATAGCCGATTCTGGGACAAGGGGTGTGAGGTGGGGGATTGAAGGATTCATCGCCATCTTGGATGACATCACCACCGCCATATTGCATAACGTCACCACCGTCATCTTGGATTGCATCACCACCACCATCATGAGTTGCATCATGGCAGCCATATTGGATGATGTCACTACCGCTGTGATGCCAACATCCCATATGATGTCATCACCACTATGACATTACCACCCCAATGATGTCACTAACCATAATGATGTTACCACCCTTAAGACATCACCACTTCTTCATGCTCTATCATTCCTTCCAACCTATGTCATCACCTCTGACCACCATTTTGTTTCGTCTGCTATAGGCAGTAATCATGGATGTCGTCTGCTGTAAGCAGTCATCTAGGATGTCGTCTGCTCGAGGCAGCCATTGTTCGTTGTAGGAGGCCATCTTTATTTCGTCTGCTGTAGGCTATCATCTACATCGTTCCTTCGCTTAAGTCTATTAACGACACACTAGAGTGCGCATCTGCTGCCTGCACATCTCTCACCTCTGTTCGACAGCCATTTTTGATTTAATTCGTCTAGCGACACCTAGGAAGCTGTGATAGCTCAAACATTTATTTGGGGGAGTGGGGGATCGAACTGCTGGACCTTGGGTGTAACGTCGACTCAGCTATCGGAGCAGTCTGGAAAGTAGCGTTTTAAAAGATGTCATTGCAGAAATCATCTTCCATCATCAACATTCTTTCATTAGAATTTTATTACAAGTATGTAATTTTAAATTTTTTATATAACTTTTTTTATAAATAATTTTAAAAATTTTGGTTTTTTTGGAATTTTCTGGGTTTTTAAGGTTACCTGAATCCAATATGGCCGCAGGCGGACTGGAATGACAGAACACGAACAGCTCAGACAGCCCGTTCCCAGGTCCCTATTTACCAAAGTCCCCATACTCCCTCTACTAATAAGTAATAGAAATCATTTGATGCTTAAAACCTATACAGATCTTACATGCCAATTTTTTTCTACATTACAAAAGACATATAATATTTCAAACATAACGGAAATCATGATTCAAGTTGTCTTGGTTCATGTTCGTAAATACTGATTATATGCTTCGTGTTTTTCATTTTGCTCTTGTATACCTTTGATGGTATATGTAGGCGTAGGGCAATGCACATACAAAATATTTATTTACATGCAGCAAATGATTGAATCGCAAGTTATTCGATGCTATTAATATTATATAGGGCTTAAACACATTTGCTCCTCCACCTCCTCCTCTTAATACATACATTAGAAAATTTTTTTTACATATAATGATTATTAAATAAGACATAATCAATCCACCTAGGATGTAGTTCATCGATTTAAGCCAAGATGGCGGTTGAACGGAGGCGAGAGATATGAATACAGCAGACGCGCACTCTAATGTGTCGTTCATGGACTCAGATGAGGGAACTACGTAGATTATAGCCTTCAGCAGATGAAACAAGATGGCTATCTACCACAGACGAAACAAGATGGTGGTCAGATGAAAGGACATATGTGGGAAGGAATGACAGAGCATTAAGTAGTGGACAGGTCATTAGAGTGGTGATGGCATTGGGGCAGTGACATCATTGGGGGTGATGTCATGGGGTGGTGATGTCATTGGGTGGTGATGTCATGGGGTGGTGATGTCATGGGGTGGTGATGTCATGGGGTGGTGATGTCATGGGGTGGTGATATTATAGGGGTGGTGACATCATCCAAGATGGTGGTGGTGATGTCATCCCCTCCTCACAACTTTTGTCCCAGAATCTGCTTTACCTCCCTACTTATTTTTAAAACATATTACAGTGATAGTTAAACTTATTTTTAAATGTTTAATATTAATTTGTTATGATTAAATTTCAGGTTAATAAAACCACCTAATAAACTATATTCACAGATAAATGCTTGAAATGTTTTATCTTCTCAACTACACGTAAATAGAAAAGTGGAGACTTAAAATGATGGGTACAGTTTTCAATAAGGTCGTTTGACAGTGAATTTCATTTATTTGTACTCTTGCTAGCACTTTAAATTAATACTACATATAACTAAAATAGCGTTATACCTAATCTCACTGCCTCACTTCCTTCTGACTAGGATTACAAGCTGTATAAGATATTCGCCGTAAATGTACTGAACTGTTAATGTTAAAATAAATACGATTTAATAATATAAAATTGGTTTGACTCTCTCCTCTCCTTGTTATTGTTTTCGGACCCACACATCACTTTATTTCTATTTCCCCAAAAATAAGCAACATTGGTTAAATATATTAAAATTTTAAGTCATCCCTTCCACAAACCAATGGTATGCACGGTTAAGGAGCCCGTCTACCTGGAACTTTTCCCCACGTTTAGGCCGAGAAGCGCGGGAGCGATAAGGGCGACACGGCCACGGGCATCAAGTACGCCATCGCCGCTAAGCGCAAGGCTCTAATCTGGCGTGCAGTGTTCTCGTCGTGCTGCGTGTACCTATGGGACTTTCAGCGGTGACCATATTATTTTATTAGTGGGAAGTCTTTAGGAAGGTTCAGTGCAGGCCCCTATAGTAGTTTTGTATGTATCTGATGCGTGCATTTTGAGCTACAGCGCCTTGGAAAGGCCGTTTTTAGCGGTTTTGGAGTACTCTGAATTGATGTTTCTAACGTACGTGATATTTTGAAAGTACTTAACAGCTCTCGTCTGAAGTGTGTGTTCTTTTCGTAGATCAGCACGTTGGACGCACGCTTAATAGTTCGTTGAAAAACGTGTATTTGGAACACTCTGCAACGCAGTTCAAGCGCCAGGTAGACGGACGCCTTAAATATTAGCTCTATTTTCAAATGTAAAAATTATGTTTAAAAAAGGAGTATTTTTTACCTTGCCTCCCTTCTTCCGATGGTGAATCAAAAAACCATCATGTGCCCTGGTTTAGTTACATTCTGCAGTCGAACGCCTTAAAAAAAAATATATATCAGTATGCAGGACAAAATCACGCGGTATCATGAACAAGCAGGATAGCGAGTTTTCCCACTGCCGCGCGCTGATATGGTCCATACGGTATAAGAAGGCCGTTTTCTGACAGGTCTCCGAAATTCAGAACCACCAACTCCGTAGCANAGGCCATCTTTATTTCGTCTGCTGTAGGCTATCATCTACATCGTTCCTTCGCTTAAGTCTATTAACGACACACTAGAGTGCGCATCTGCTGCCTGCACATCTCTCACCTCTGTTCGACAGCCATTTTTGATTTAATTCGTCTAGCGACACCTAGGAAGCTGTGATAGCTCAAACATTTATTTGGGGGAGTGGGGGATCGAACTGCTGGACCTTGGGTGTAACGTCGACTCAGCTATCGGGGCAGTCTGGAGAGTAGCGTTTTAAAAGATGTCATTGCAGAAATCATCTTCCATCATCAACATTCTTTCATTAGAATTTTATTACAAGTATNAGCGTTTTAAAAGATGTCATTGCAGAAATCATCTTCCATCATCAACATTCTTTCATTAGAATTTTATTACAAGTATATAATTTTTAATGTTTTATATAACTTTTTTTATAAATAATTTTAAAATTTTTGGATTTTTTGGAATTTTCTGGGTTTTCNTTTTCTGGGTTTTTAAGGTTACCTGAATCCAATATGGCCGCAGGCGGACTGGAATGACAGAACACGAACAGCTCAGACAGTCCGTTCCCAGGTCCCTATTTACCAAAGTCCCCATACTCCCTCTACTAATAAGTAATAGAAATCATTTGATGCTTAAAACCTATACAGATCTTACATGCCAATTGTTTCTACATTACAAAAGACATATCATAATATTTCAAACATAACGGAAATCATGATTCAAGTTGTCTTGGTTCATGTTCGTAAATACTGATTATATGCTTCGTGTTTTTCATTTTGCTCTTGTATACCTTTGATGGTATATGTAGGCGTAGGGCAATGCACATACAAAATATTTATTTACATGCAGCAAATGATTGAATCGGAAGTTATTCGATGCTATTAATATTATATAGGGCTTAAAGACATTTGCTCCTCCACCTCCTCCTCTTCATACATACATTAGAAATTTTTTTTTACATATAATGATTATTAAATAAGACATAATCAATCCACCTAGGATGTAGTTCATCGATTTAAGCCAAGATGGCGGTTGAACGGAGGCGAGAGATATGAATACAGCAGACGCGCACTCTAATGTGTCGTTCATGGACTCAGATGAGGGAACTACGTAGATTATAGCCTTCAGCAGATGAAACAAGATGGCTATCTACCACAGACGAAACAAGATGGTGGTCAGATGAAAGGACATATGTGGGAAGGAATGACAGAACATTAAGTAGTGGACAGGTCATTAGAGTGGTGATGGCATTGGGGCAGTGACATCATTGGGGGTGGTGTCATTGAGGTTGTGATGTCATGGGGTGGCGATGTCATTGGGTGGTGATGTCATGGGGTGGTGATGTCATGGGGTGGTGATGTTATAGGGGTGGTGACATCATCAAAGATGGTGGTGGTGATGTCATCCCCTCCTCACAACTTTTGTCCCAGAATCTGCTTTACCTCCCTACTTATTTTTAAAACATATTACAGTGATAGTTAAACTTATTTTTAAATGTTTAATATTAATTTGTTATGATTAAATTTCAGGTTAATAAAACCACCTAATAAACTATATTCACAGCTAAATGCTTGAAATGTTTTATCTTCTCAACTACACGTAAATATAAAAGTGGAGACTTAAAATGATGGGTACAGTTTTCAATAAGGTCGTTTGACAGTGAATTTCATTCATTTGTACTCTTGCTAGCACTTTTAATTCATACTACATATAACTAAAATAGCGTTATACCTAATCTCACTGCCTCACTTCCTTCTGACTAGGATTACAAGCTGTATAAGATATTCGCCATAAATGTACTGAACTATTAATGTTAAAATAAATACGATTTAATAATATAAAATGGTTTTGACTCTCTCCTCTCCTTGTTATTGTTTTCGGACCCACATATCACTTTATTTCTATTTCCCCAAAAATAAGCAACATTGGTTAAATATATTAAAATTTTAAGTCATCCCTTCCACAAACCAATGGTATGCACGGTTAAGGCACCCGTCTACCTGGAACTTTTCCCCACGTTTAGGCCGAGAAGCGCGGGAGCGATAAGGGCGACACGGCCACGCGCATCAAGTACGCCATCGCCGCTAAGCGCAAGGCTCTAATCTGGCGTGCAGTGTTCTCGTCGTGCTGCGTGTACCTATGGGACTTTCAGCGGTGACCATATTATTTTATTAGTGGGAAGTCTTTAGGAAGGTACAGTGCAGGCCCCTATAGTAGTTTTGTATGTATCTGATGCGTGCATTTCGAGCTACAGCGCCTTGGAAAGGCCGTTTTTAGCGGTTTTGGAGTACTCTGAATTGACGTTTCTAACGTACGTGATATTTTGAAAGTACTTGACAGCTCTCGTTTGAAGTGTGTGTTCTTTTCGTAGATAAGCACGTTGGACGCACGCTTAATAGTTTCGTTGAAAAACGTGTATTTGGAACACTCTGCAACGCAGTTCAAGCGCCAGGTAGACGGGCACCTTAAATATTAGCTCTATTTTCAAATGTAAAAATTATGTTTAAAAAAGGAGTATTTTTTACTTTGCCTCCCTTCTTCCGATGGTGAATCAAAAAACCATTATGTGCCCTGGTTTAGTTACATTCTGCAGTCGAACGCCTTAAAAAAAAAATATCAGTATGCAGGACAAAATCACGCGATAGCATGAACAAGCAGGATAGCGAGTTTCCCGC
>NQII01003621.1:172595-251318 GCA_002778355.1 Clitarchus hookeri | reverse complement strand
AACACCCACTTACTTTTCAAGGGTTTTCGTCCGGGCGGTAGATTCACCAATTCCCATGTTCCACTATCCATTTGCACCTTGTACTCTCTGTCCATAGCTTTGCGCCATTCATCTCCATCAGGGCGAGAGAGAGCTTCATCGACCGTGAGTGGATCATTTGTAATAGTGGTTGAGGCAAAATTCAGTAGATAATCCTGTAGATGAGTCGGCTGTCTTCTTTCACGGGTTCCTCCCCGCGTACTTTCTTCTTCAATAACAACGGGTCGAGTAGGAATGTAGTCAGGGTCGGTCCCAGCAGTTGACTAAGCGGCGTCAAGATCTGATTCAGCTGGATCATCAGGAAACCCGGGAAAATCTTCCGTTTGTTCCTCGAACGTCAAGGCTGTAGAGGAATCTGAAGACATTGATTCATCATTAGTTTCAGAACGGTCGTTATCTGAAAAAATATCAGTTCCACACGAATCAGGAAGAAAAAATTCATTCCTCGAAGTATCACCAGATTTGCTGAGTAGCACTGAACCTTTTTCATTCTCAGAAAAAATGACATCTCTCGAGACAAAAACTGTGGATTTTTCCGGATCAAAAAATNCCGCATCAAAAAATCAGTAGGCTTTACTTGTGGAACTATAACCAATCAAAATACACGGTTTTGATTTAGGATCCAATTTCTTGCGAGTGGCCGCCGGAATATGTGCATATGCTTTGCAACCAAACACGCGTAAATGCCTCACTGTAGGTTTTTTACCTGACCAGAGCTCTTCTGGAGTCTTTNGAAGGTTTTTTACCTGATCAGAGCTCTTCTGGAGTCTTTGCGACACATCTGGTGGGAGAACGGTTGAGTATATACACTGCGGTGTTAGCAGCCTTGGCCCAGAATGAGTTGGGTAGCTCTGACTCATTGAGTAGACATCTGACGCGTTCCATTATGGTTCTGTTGAGCCTTTCTGCCTTCCCATTTTACTGTGGGGTGTGCGGGACAGTAGTCTGATGCTCAATACCTGCGGAGGATAGAAGCTGATGCATCTTCTTGCTGCAATATTCACCACCATTATCGGTCCTCAAAATTCGAATTTTTTGGTCCGTCTGGTTTTCAACATAGGCCTTAAAGTGAACTAAGCAGTTGAAAGCTTGGTCCTTAGATTTCAGAAAATAGATGAAAATTTTATGGCTGAAATCATCTAGAAACGTAATCATGTACCGGGATCCAGAGAAAGAACCGGTGTATGGTCCTGCTATATCTGAATGTATGACCTCTAAAATTCTAGTAGATCTAGACTCACTGTCAGGAAAAGACAACCTCTGACTTTTGCCTAGTGCACGTGGTTTACACACAAAACATTCAGGCACCTTCAAATTAGAGTTTAATCCAAATCCATGGACCAAAGTTTTCAATTTTTCCAAACTCGATAGACCAACGTGTGCTAAACGACTGTGCCACAACATACCTGAATTTGAAACTGTGAAAAAAGTCGAGCCAGGTGCATCCAAATCCAACTTGAACAAATTGTTCTTCAAGGTCGCTGACGCCAGAACTTCATTGTTTGCATCAAGAACTTGCGCACCTTTAGAGTCGAAAACAACTGAGTTCCCATTGTTCACAATTTGACTGACCGAAAGCAAATTGACTCTCAACTCAGGAACGAGATAAACACCTCTTACGTTTACTGACAGTACGTTTCCATCAACCTTAACTGGTAATTTTACGTCACCAACACTATTAGAGTTCATACTACCTTGATGATTCGCAGTGCTGAAGCCGACCTTTGTGGGCCTGAGGTCTTTCACAAAACAGTTCTGATTTTTGGCCAAATGAACGGAACAGCCAGAGTCAAGAAACCACTAGTTTTCTTCTGGAGAACACTGCACTGACAGGGCGGTAAACATTGAACCCTCTGATTTGTTTTTATTTTGACGTTTATCACCGTTATCATCACCCGGAACCCGATCACAATCTTTTGCGATATAACCGTAAAACCCATTGCATTTGTAACAACGCGAGCCTTTGCCTTCTTGGTGTTTGTAACTGTTGTTGCATGAAATGAATGGTTTGGCTTTCGCGTGGCGAACTTACTTGGACCTCGGTTCTGTTTTGAGAACATGGCAGCGGATTTTTCACCCGAATCATGACCAAAATCAGAAATATCCTGGAGCAATTTCATCTTAATGGAATCAGACGTGATTTGAATTCCAGCACTCTCAAATCCCATGATCATTGGGCTGTATTTTTCAGGTAAACCGGCGAGCATTATCGTGCCTACCCATTCGTCACTAACCTCCATTTTGACGGCTCTCAATTTGTGCGCTGTTGAGATAATTTTATTCACATACTCCTCGACGGATGAACAATTTTCGAGGTGGGTCGTGGTCAAAATTCGTAGAAGAGACACTCTTCGTTCGAGTCCACTGTCTTCAAAGGCTGACGGTAGTTTATCCCACGCTTCCTTGGCTGTTGTGGCGTCTTGAACGTGGACATAGTTGATCGAATCTATTAACAAGATTATCTTCGTCCGGGTTTTGATATTTTTCTTCTTATCGGTGTCTTCATCAGTCACATATCCCCATAAATCTTCGTGCTCGAGATAAGTTTTGACCGCGAACTTCCAGGTATCAAAATTCTTGTGTCCCTTTAGCTTTTTGATCGGATGGAGAGCGGAGTTGGAGCTCATTTTTTCGCGATGGATTTTTTTTTTGGTCACTGAACAAACTGTTGACACTTTTACTGCGGATAGACTGGGCCCATAACCTGTTGTTGGATATGGGGAAGAAGATAGAAAACACAACACATAAGAAAACGTATGTACTAATATTACGAGTCAAGAACAGAGTGAGGTTATGTAGTAACCACAACACAACACAGACTGGGTGCCAAGCCCACACACACAAGACCTCTAAGACCTCTGGTGGTCAATGCTTCAACTAGTGCTTGTCCCGAATATTCACAACAATTAGTGCCTGCCTACTTTTATCATGTAACTGTTTGGTTGACAATTAAGTAATCTTATTAAATACCTAAAAACAATGATTACATAACTTTTATGATCATAATTTGTAGATTGCAAAATAAACAAATTAAGATTGATACAAATTACATTATCATCATTAACATCATCTTGCATGTTTTTATCATGATTGAATCAATCCATAACTTTATACAAATACAACATGCTATACTGTTCAAGAAAGTAACGGCTGTTATGAGATGAGTTAGGCCCATGTCGAAGCAGATGAACTCATCTGTAACTGACCGTAAAGTGATGATGTTGAGACAGCATTGGCACATGTAAAACATAATGTTAGTTGGCCATCCAGCTATGATTACACAGATTAGAGTCTGATTGGCTGGGGTGTAATTCCACTGACACCCTAAGAATGCTCCCACGAGCAGCATGTGTAAGCAGAGCAGCATGCCAGGATTGGGAGCCATGCCACTTTGGTTTAACTGATGCAGTCGGCTGCCCTCAGGCAATGGTAACCTCAGGTCCTTGCGGAAGTGTCTTTGAAGAGACTGCTGCAGAGAATGTCCTTACATCAGTCCAGGAGTCAGCCTGTGATGATTGCACAGAAGTTACAAGTACTGCGTATAACGTTAGGCAAGGCAACTGTACCCAGGTTAAGGGGAGCAAGGGTCAGTGTATAGTGGGAATAGTGGCTAGTGCTTTTTACTTCAATAAACAAACTAGTTCCACCTCATACATGGTACATGTAGACTTTTGACTCCCCTATCTCATGCTGGAATGCTGCGTATCCTCATGAAAAGTTTGCCAGGCTCAGTGACAGGCGTTTGCACCATGCCATTGTCCAAACCAGCTTAACAGCAGAGGCACACCCCAAAGCCAGTGACTGGAAGCAGGAATGCATTGGGGAACAGTAGCAGCGTGCACAGGTAAGGCGACTGCTAATCCAGCCAAGGACCCAAGACAGGTTCCCTCATTTGTCACCCCTGTAGGACAACTGAATGTGGCATCTTACTATCCCCATGCTGCTCTTGTGCAACATCCCTTTCTAGACATTGAAACTACCCTGAAGAAACTGGCCTGTGAGGACTTGCTGAGCTACCTGGGGGAGACACTCCCCAATATAGATCACAACACCCAGCCTCCAACCAATATGAAGGACCCAAGGGGATAGGTAGAGGACTGGGAGGGAAAGGTCTACTAACACAATACATACTACGAATGTCTGCAAGTTAACTGTTAGTTATTAGTGCTTCATATTATTTACTTTATACCTAATGATCAAAATGATTGTTATTCATTGNGCAAGTTAACTGTTAGTTATTAGTGCTTCATATTATTTACTTTATACCTAATGATCAAAATGATTGTTATTCATTGTTAAATTTTGCATTTTCTCAATTTATTTGTCAGTCTGTTTTTTTTAATACCGTAATATTTAATACATATTTATAGCAACAGATGATATAGTTGGACAATAACTTGAGAAAGAGAGAGTTAATGTATAGAGTAATATGAGCTTGTGGTTATGTCTGTGCAGGTACCAGTTGCATTCAATGCTGAAGATCCTTATGAGCCATCATTTACTAAAATGCAAGNGTGGTTATGTCTGTGCAGGTACCAGTTGCATTCAATGCTGAAGATCCTTATGAGCCATCATTTACTAAAATGCAAGAGGCCGTAGGATTTCTAGAGAAATTTCTGGAAGGAAGTCAGTGGGCTGCTGGAGGAAATATAACCATTGCAGACTACACGCTGGCCGTAACTATTTCTAACATGGAGGTATGGTACAATCTCTTGTAAGTCTTCACAGCTACAGATTGTTAAAATATATTATATAAAACTGAAAAGCAAAATTTCATAAAACAGTTTTTATAATGTATTTTATATAGTTTTAATGTTATGCAGTTCGAAGGGTAAAAATAATTTTTTCCTGGTTGTTTAACTTTCTGCTGCATTTTATGCCAGTAGTCATGTGCAGANAGTTCGAAGGGTAAAAATAATTTTTTCCTGGTTGTTTAACTTTCTGCTGCATTTTATGCCAGTAGTCATGTGCAGAGGCTGTTCACTGTTAATCGAATACTTTAAAAAGCCCTGTTTAGTATCTATTTTGCTGCCCATTTTGTATCCATTCATCATATGTAAAAGTAACATTACCATCGACCTTATCACTGTATCCATGGGTTGATCAAATGTATCCTAATCGTGAAATTGTGAGGAACACAAAGATGATACTACTAACCTGGTTTCANTCAAATGTATCCTAATCGTGAAATTGTGAGGAACACAAAGATGATACTACTAACCTGGTTTCATGTGAATAAAAAATAAACAGAATATGGCATAGTTACTAAAAACTAATACCTTTCTTTTTTAAATTAGCACCTTGGAAACAGGGTGGTTGTTTTTACTCCCAGCGAAATACTGCTGCTAGCTGGCAGTGCCCAAAAGATAATGGATTGATAACACTAGTGAGAGTGAGTGGAAGCTGTCATGGTCAATGGGTACAGTCTGAGCACAACGCAGATACAAACACAAAAGCCCATTTATCACACATTGAATCACTTTCAGCACAAATATGCTGAAATACTGTAAACTTTGCATAATTTTTGTAATGTAATTACTTTTGGAAAAGTTGTGTCTCTGAAAAACATGAACAACTTATAGCAAAAACTTCAAATGTGGACAGCTAGTCTGTCTGCCCAGCTGCGTGCTAGTGGATTATCCTGAGAGTCCCCCTCCCTACCTCTCTTAACAGTTACTTCCTTTGTTTCTATTATAAGGTTACTGACACTGCCATCCCTCCCACAGCCACATACTTGTCTATGGGAGGGAAAAGGAAGCGCTCTATAAACACTTGGCCACACAAAGGATTATTGCTACAGGTATAAACTGGCCCCAAATATTTTTTTCCAATAAACCAGGACAAAAATAAGGGAAGGTGTTACACAGGTGCAGGCGTCATTCCCCAATAAAGATGGTCAATTATACAAGTTCAGTGTCCACAAATTTACATCTTATTGTTAATATGGTATTAAAGACATGGAGTTACTTTTCCAAATTCACTGTTATCTTTGCCATGAGTATTTCAGTCATTGATTATGTTGAAACATGTGCAGTGACTGTTTTCAGAGGTTGATCTCAAAAGTGTTCGTTTACCCATGAACAATCAACCAAACTTGCATTGGAAAACTATTAAAATATCTATGATTTGCCTGNAGTTCGAAGGGTAAAAATAATTTTTTCCTGGTTGTTTAACTTTCTGCTGCATTTTATGCCAGTAGTCATGTGCAGAAGCTGTTCACTGTTAATCGAATGCTTTAAAAAGCCCTGTGTAGTATCTATTTGCTGCCCATTTTGTATCCATTCATCATATGTAAAAGTAACATTACCATCGACCTTATCACTGTGTCCATGGGTTGATCAAATGTATCCTAATCGTGAAATTGTGAGGAACACAAAGATGATACTACTAACCTGGTTTCANTCAAATGTATCCTAATCGTGAAATTGTGAGGAACACAAAGATGATACTACTAACCTGGTTTCATGTGAATAAAAAAAAAACAGAATATGGCATAGTTACTAAAAACTAATACCTTTCTTTTTTAAATTGGCACCTTGGAAACAGGGTGGTTGTTTTTACTCCCAGCGAAATACTGCTGCTAGCTGGCAGTGTCCGAAAGATAATGGATTGATAACACTAGTGAGAGTGAGTGGAAGCTGTCATGGTCAATGGGTACAGTCTGAGCACAACGCAGATACAAACACAAAAACCCATTTATCACACATTGAATCACTTTCAGCACAAATATGCTGAAATACTGTAAACTTGGCATAATTTTTGTAATNACCCATTTATCACACATTGAATCACTTTCAGCACAAATATGCTGAAATACTGTAAACTTGGCATAATTTTTGTAATGTAATTACTTTTGGAAAAGTTGTGTCTCTGAAAAACATGAACAACTTATAGCAAAAACTTCAAATGTGGACAGCTAGTCTGTCTGCCCAGCTGCGTGCTAGTGGATTATCCTGAGAGTCCCCCTCCCTACCTCTCTTAACAGTTACTTCCTTTGTTTCTATTATAAGGTTACTGACACTGCCATCCCTCCCACAGCCACATACTTGTCTATGGGAGGGAAAAGGAAGCGCTCTATAAACANAAGGTTACTGACACTGCCATCCCTCCCACAGCCACATACTTGTCTATGGGAGGGAAAAGGAAGCGCTCTATAAACAAAGGATTATTGCTACAGGTATAAACTGGCCCCAAATATTTTTTTTCAATAAACCAGGACAAAAATAAGGGAAGGTGTTATACAGGTGCAGGCGTCATTCCCCAATAAAGATGGTCAATTATACAAGTTCAGTGTCCACAAATTTACATCTTATTGTTAATATGGTATTAAAGACATGGGGTTACTTTTCCAAATTCACTGTTATCTTTGCCATGAGTATTTCAGTCATTGCTTATGTTGAAACATGTGCAGTTATGGGCAGGGACTGTTTTCAAAGGTTGATCTTAAAAGTGTTCGTTTACCCATGAACAATCAACCAAACTTGCATTGGAAAACTATTAAAATATCTATGATTTGCCTGNCAAAAGTGTTCGTTTACCCATGAACAATCAACCAAACTTGCATTGGAAAACTATTAAAATATCTATGATTTGCCTGGAATTGAAATGCAGAACTGTGCTGACTGATGATAGCATCTTGCTGATAGCTGCTATGATCAATGTGGCAGTGGCTCACAATGGGCGATGATCCATCATATCCATTCATGTGTGCTTTGTGTTAAATATATTGCTTGTATTTATAGTTTGTAAAGTTAAAAAATATGTCTATAGCATAATNTTCATGTGTGCTTTGTGTTAAATATATTGCTTGTATTTATAGTTTGTAAAGTTAAAAAATATGTCTATAGCATAATGTTAAACTAATTAATAAATTTAATGGCAGATCAAAATGCACATTTTGTATCAGTGAATCAATGTCTACAATTGTATAACACTAGGTTGTGTGCCACACATTTGGCATTGTGAAGAGAGTACGTAGTGCCTGGGCATTTTGATGTTTGTAATAATTTGTATAGGTGGTTCACAATAAAGTGAGCACTCTTGAAATCAACCCATGAAAAAGATTACTGACCGTAACTGCATATATTTTTACATAAACAATGACCACAGTAGTTAAGTTGGCAGCGAACTAAAAGAGGCACGTAGTTCATTGTTTTACCATTTTACTACATAGTCGTAAAGTTAAAAAATTTTGTCACTTGCAATTCAGTTTATTTTTGTTTCNACCATTTTACTACATAGTCGTAAAGTTAAAAAATTTTGTCACTTGCAATTCAGTTTATTTTTGTTTCATATGAATAAGAATAAAAATTTGAGTGATTGAACACATTCATGTTTCTAATTCTCTCACATTATCATCTGGCTGATGCAACATTCAAGGTAGCTGGTTCGTTGTTTTGGTGTTTTTCCTGGGCCACGCTCATGTCAACAAAATAGCACTACACAACTAACATGGTTGTAAGTGACAGTCTGCAACTTCAAAATAAAATATTCATTAACATAATAAATGAAACATTTTTATACATGTTCTGAGTGGAGTGGAGTTGTTTGTTATTACTTTCTGCTGTATCTCCACGTAGTTTCTTGTTCCAGAAATTTCTGAAATTCTCCCTTGCTACTTCATGAAATTTAAGTCTGTATAAATTTTAAACCTCTAATAAATTTGAAGAAACTTAGGAAGTGTGTGTGGTTATATTTGCAATCTGTGTTGCAATTCTGAAAGTGTTTATGTAGTGGTATTTAGTATTTACACGATTCCCAGTTTACGGGTCATACATTGACACATGTCACTCATTTTGAAACAATAACACCATGAAAATGTCTTATACTGCATGTGAAACATTCCTCAAGTGTTATGAATACTAAAAACAATATTATAACATCTTTCTGAATGGTTCAATTTGTATGAGCCAATATATCAAACAGAAAGTACTAGCTCACACTAACCTTCAAGGTTAGTAAAATTAGATTCTGCATTAAATGTGTGTATGCAGTTTAATGAAATACATTGTCATCAGCTAGGTATTGTGTTTTTCGTGTTCTGGTGATGTTACGTTCATATCAGTGCAGGCATTTAAATTTAATAAGCGAAAAGTTCTTTTTTTTGTAGGCAATGCAGTAGGCCTTAGCAAGCGGTAGTGTTATGCGCTTTAAAATTTGTGTGGCTGAATGAATTTTCACAAAACGTGCATTCAGTAACAAATATTACTGTGGAAGTATGCTGTAAAAATTGGGATTTATTCTGTTCAGCCATTGAGTAGTTTTCTGACGGTTGTTTTTATTACTTGTAATTTAATAGTAATGCCCACCATTTGCTTGTGCATAATTTTGAATGAAATATTAATTTGTGAGGTATTTATGCATTGTTTAAGGCACGTTGTCTTCTGTATGGAGGAGTAAATGAACCGTATTATCCAAAAGTGTGCTTTTCATGTGTGTATAACACGTGTGTATAACGAGCGAGCATTTAAGCTTTTTCACACTTTCTAAAGGTAAAAAACATCTTGGCGTTGTTTTTATAACGGGAAAAATAATAATAATATTTAACTTTTACTTGTGCTATTCTGTTGACAACCTAAACCAAACATATTTTCTTATGACTTTGGAAGTGTTGACCATAGTTAAAGGCATTAATTTATGTATAAACAGAAAAGAATTGTGAACCATCATTCAATGTTCACATAATAATATTATTTATTAAAATTAATGTGTACATGTTAATAGTACTGATTACATTATTATTACTTTTCATTGTTTTTTTTTTAATGAGTATGCATTGAATATATGAGCCAGCTGATGTAAACACCAGCCGAAAGTCACATGGCAATGTTTATTTTGATAATTACATGGAAAGGTACACAACCAACAGGCTGAAAGTAGAAATTCAGCAAGGCTTTGAAAAGTTCTCACTTTACTGTGAACAGCCTTTACTAAACCTTTGCCCAAACTTAGAATTGCTACTTTAAGAGATATGTGAAAAGTGTATTTTAACAGACACAAACAAAACCTGAGTTTCTGGTCATGTAAGTTGATAATACAACAGAAGAAGGTGGGACTTCTTTTCTGTGTGCAGTACACCCCCCATTTTGCAATTGTCCATGGTTATCAAGAATACTATNAAAGAAGGTGGGACTTCTTTTCTGTGTGCAGTACACCCCCCATTTTGCAATTGTCCATGGTTATCAAGAATACTATCACAAAATCAAAACTAGCCAATGTCAACCCTTACAAAATTAAAAAAATTATGTTTTGGCGCGTGACGGCCAGGGAAGCAAGACATCATGTCAAGAGGTTTTTTTTATTTCTGCGCAAGTGAGGTGTGCAGGTTCCGGACGGACTCTACTGAGGAGGCATCTGTATTATTTGACGACGACCTCGCACTGGTCCCTTGAAGAGGGTAGGGTGGGTAGGCTGCCAGCTGGGCACAAAGTCTGTGATTGTGAGGTGATGCCTCCGGGGGGCTGGGGCAAGGGTTATGGCTGGCTTACCACTGGAGTCTGTACCCCGAGGCTGTCGAGGGCTCTGCTCCATTTGGACCGGCTTCTGCTGGATATGTTGGGCGGGCAGGATATCTCCCATCTGGTCCTGTGGATGATTTGCAGGTGGGCTGGCAGTAACGGGGCTGGCTGGCTCTGATGTCACGGCCAGTGACGTCTCACTGGGCTGGACAATGCGGCGCAGTAGTTCCACTGGGCAGCTCTGGGAACCCTAATTGGAGGGCCAAAGAGGTTGGTGGTTAGGGTAGTGAAGTGAGGCTTCACTATGTGTCTGGTGGCCTGTGCTCTTTCCTGCGAGGTCAAGCAGCTGAAGGCTGGTATGGGTTTGACTACTAAGGGGGTGACGAGATGCGAGGATAGCAGCTGTCCTGCAGGCATTCCTCCTGCTTCCTTGTCGATGGGCAAATGTCACAAACAGGAAGGTTCTAATGGTTCACCCCCGCAGAGGGCGGCAGGCAACAATCCCCTAGCTAGTGTGTAAACCATAAGTGCCTGGGTCAAGCCTTGTCAGGCCTGGCACCCCCACTGGCGAGTTTATACGCTCTGAAGAGAGCTAACTTGGCTGGCTTAGATGCTTTGTTGTGCCTCTTTCTAGTGGTTGTTGCTCTACCGTACGTACGTCCATAGTACCGAGGTACCAGGTTCACAGTACGGGTGGCCATCGAAACTGTGGTGTGTGCGACGTATGTGCACTCCTCGTTCAGGGCTGCTCGACATAGCACATTACATGTAATACACATCTGTGTTTAACCCTGTTACAACTGTGGGGGTAAAGAACTGTAGTATTTAATCTCTTGTTATTGATGTGTGTTGGGTTATTTCGTTAAAAGGACGGGCTCAGTTGGAATAAATATTAAAACGAAGGAGCAACCATTTCAACAAAAAGACAATAAATTCAATCANAAAGGACGGGCTCAGTTGGAATAAATATTAAAACGAAGGAGCAACCATTTCAACAAAAAGACAATAAATTCAATCATGCAACTTGTGTCGCTTATTTTTTGTACGTAGCAGCGACAAACTTAAAAGATGGTGGTGAACATGCACACAAATAGGCCTACCATAACTTTTATTTCGCTCATATTTATTTGCACAAATACGTAGTTTTTACTAGTTTTATTAAATTATTTATTTAAAATTTTCTGGCTGGGCTTAGTATTTTGTTGGGATTGTGGCAAACATTCAAATCGCAGAAACATAAGGATATTACGCAATTGTGTTTCAAACACCTAGGGCAAAATAACATAGTTGTAATAAATAAATAGACGTGACTTTCAAATAATTATTTTTGTCATAAAAACAGTCCGCAGTTAAAACGTATAAATTTTGCACGTTCAATACTTGCAATCACAAACACACTGACCCAGCATAACGTAAAGACAACAAAACCCTTTCACACACAACTTTCACAACACATGTTACAGTATATTTATTCCTGCCGTAGAAACACAGATTTATCACATCATAACTTGCCTAGGTAGGTTTAAAAAACACCATATGTACAAACTTGATGTGGTAATTTTAAGTATTTTTTTCCAGAAGAAAAATTAACACTTTGCTTTGCAACAAGCAATACGCTGTGTTATGTCGCCGTACTTCTGGCAACTTGGGATTTGTAACCATCCTGCCATCACATCCAAACAGCGTGCTCGAAAATACCCCCTTACAAGCTCCTAGGACTTGTAGAGGGGACTGAGTATACAATCTTTTGAATAGGATATTTTGGCCTTCCTGCAATTAAGATTTATTCTTGGCATGTGCTTGAGGTGATATTTTATATTGTGTGTTCAGTCTGCTCTTGGTTTGCTTTTCCAATGACCCCACTAAATCAGCTGGGCTTTCGCCCAATCAGTGCTCTGCTTGTTAATCAGTGTCTGTTGACAACAACTTTGATTTAAGAGTTTTTTTTTTTACATAATGGCGCTCCAGGGATCTGCAATCTGTGGTTCTTGCAGCAGGCATGATCATTCCCACCAAATCGTACAGAGTATATTTGTCCTTGTTCCTTGTTGATACTGTTGTATTTTAGAGATTACTGATTTATGCTAATGACAGTGAAACAACATTCCTGAGTCAAGCTATGGCATATGTTTGTGTGTTGGTGTACTTCATTATTCTTGTGACCTTAAAATTTGCTGAGTGTATCAGTTTGANATTTGCACAAATACGTAGTTTTTACTAGTTTTATTAAATTATTTATTTAAAATTTTCTGGCTGGGCTTAGTATTTTGTTGGGATTGTGGCAAACATTCAAATCGCAGAAACATAAGGATATTACGCAATTGTGTTTCAAACACCTAGGGCAAAATAACATAGTTGTAATAAATAAATAGACGTGACTTTCAAATAATTATTTTTGTCATAAAAACAGTACGCAGTTAAAACGTATAAATTTTGCACGTTCAATACTTGCAATCACAAACACACTGACCCAGCATAACGTAAAGACAACAAAACCCTTTCACACACAACTTTCACAACACATGTTACAGTATATTTATACCTGCCGTAGAAACACAGATTTATCACATCATAACTTGCCTAGGTAGGTTTAAAAAACACCATATGTACAAACTTGATGTGGTAATTTTAAGTATTTTTTNCACATCATAACTTGCCTAGGTAGGTTTAAAAAACACCATATGTACAAACTTGATGTGGTAATTTTAAGTATTTTTTCCCAGAAGAAAAATTTACACTTTGCTTTGCAACAAGCAATACGCTGTGTTATGTCGCCGTACTTCTGGCAACTTGGGATTTGTAACCATCCTGCCATCACATCCAAACAGTGTGCTCGAAAATACCCCCTTACAAGCTCCTAGGACTTGTAGAGGGGACTGAGTATACAATCTTTTGAATAGGATATTTTGGCCTTCCTGCAATTAAGATTTATTCTTGGCATGTGCTTGAGGTGATATTTTATATTGTGTGTTCAGTCTGCTCTTGGTTTGCTTTTCCAATGACCCCACTAAATCAGCTGGGCTTTCGCCCAATCAGTGCTCTGCTTGTTAATCAGTGTCTGTTGACAACAACTTTGATTTAAGAGCTTTTTTTTTTTACATAATGGCGTTCCAGGGATCTGCAATCTGTGGTTCTTGCAGCAGGCATGATCATTCCCACCAAATCGTACAGAGTATATTTGTCCTTGTTCCTTGTTGATACTGTTGTATTTTAGAGATTACTGGTTTATGCTAATGACAGTGAAACAACATTCCTGAGTCAAACTATGGCATATGTTTGTGTGTTGGTGTACTTCATTATTCTTGTGACCTTAAAATTTGCTGAGTGTATCAGTTTGATGTAATTTTGTCTGTGTTTCCCCTTTCCATTGTGTGTACCTTTGTGTACCTAACCTCTGCTATTTAATCAATGTTTATTAATTACATTACAAAAAGTTGACAGAATGCACAAGTACTCTCAGGGCGGTACTCGTAGATAGACACACACAAACAAGTCAGACTTACACATTTTCCTTGTGGATGCGCGGCCACGCGACGCAACTTCTTCATGAACAGTACGTACATTTCACTGGCCAAATATCACAGCACTTACAATCTAAAATCAATTTTCTCATTTTAACAAACTCTCCTCTACTAACCCAAGCCAACATCATATTAAAATCTACAGCAAAAAAGACAGCACAATTGCACCACCTGAAGCTCCTAAATCTCTAAGAAAACTATATAATGAACCACTTAAATTCAGTCCTTTACCCACAGGCCTTCAAACCAAACCACCACCACCCCCACCTCTGATTGGTCAAAAACCCTGTTAAGTCTAAATTTTGAATCTTCCCACACCAGCACACACCATACACAAACTTCCCACTCCACCTCCCTGTAAAATCACATCTAAGCAATTAAACACTTTAGAGAAAGTCACGGGTACTAAACCTGTCTGACCATAACCTCACTTCATCTGAATGCAGAATTTTTGAAAAAGGCCTCTCATTTGCCCTATCCAGGAAATTTGACTATTTT
This sequence comes from Clitarchus hookeri, assembly GCA_002778355.1. Classification (NCBI taxonomy): domain Eukaryota; kingdom Metazoa; phylum Arthropoda; class Insecta; order Phasmatodea; family Phasmatidae; genus Clitarchus; species Clitarchus hookeri. The sequence continues at coordinate 236,803 of NQII01003621.1, read as the reverse complement.
GCAACAGTGAAAGATGTTCTGGGCTTTGTACNACCATACACAAACTTCCCACTCCACCTCCCTGTAAAATCACATCTAAGCAATTAAACACTTTAGAGAAAGTCACGGGTACTAAACCTGTCTGACCATTACCTCACTTCATCTGAATGCAGAATTTTTGAAAAAGGCCTCTCATTTGCCCTATCCAGGAAATTTGACTATTTTGCAACAGTGAAAGATGTTCTGGGCTTTGTACGCAACCTCCACCTCAAACATTTCTTTGATAATCTGCCTGCCACCAAGGACAATGACAATACCATAGACCCGGCTTTAACCAAGTTTGCACCACCATCCACCTGGAACCTCTATCCTCTGCCACCTTCTCATCCCCTCGAACAGTTCATCTTATTCGTACTGATCAACATCTCAGACCCAGCTTTTGCCAGTTCCCTCTTTAACAACAGCACCACCACACCTGCAGAACGGAAAGCCATCAGAGACCTCCAGAATAACAAGAAAATTATCATATTACCAGCAGACAACAGCTTCACTGCAGTAATCCTTATCAGACATGATTACATACTTCTAGCAGAAAACAAGCTGAAGGACTCATCCACCTATCAACCCCTGCCAGAAGACCCCACAGCCAAATTCTGTAACCATATCAAATAGTTTCTTGCATCTCAAGGCACTGTCTCAATTTGATACAACTTAAAACCCCAGAGAAACCCACATCACCTGTCCTATACTTACTTCCGAAAATCGACAAAGAACATTGGCCACCTCCAGGACACCCCATAATATTGAGATGTGGCAGCCCCATGGAAAGAATCTCGGCACTTGTGGATGCTCACCTTCAACCTTGTGTACAGATGCTCCCGTCGTATGTCAAGGACACCGGCCACTTCTTGGAATGCTTGAAAAACCTGGACACCATTCCTCAAGATGCTTACTTGGTTTCAATAGATGTCACTTCAGTGTACATCAATATTCCTCACTCATCAGGACTGTCTGCAATAGAATTATACCTCAACCAAAGACAGGAAACCTTCCACAGTGTTTGTGGTCGAACTGGTAAGACTATCGCGAAACAATAACAGTTTCAGGTTCCAAGACAAACACTATCTCCAAATTAAAGGCAGAGCCATGGGCACTCACATGGCCCCCTCTTTCGCCAATCTGTTCATGGGTAAATTGGAACAATATTTTCTGAGCCTCCAACCAATTCAGCCACTCTGCTGGATGCATTTTATAGATGACATCTTCATGATCTGGGATTCAACTGAGGACAATCTCACCCACTTCCTCAACAACCTCAATTCTCACAACCTGCTTAAATTCACCTGGACCTACTCTAATCACACGCCATATTGCTGGATGTGGAAAGTCCTTCACTATGGCAAAATTGAAACAATTATTCATATTAAACCTACCAACCACCTTCAATACCTACATTTTGACAGCTACCATCCATTCTATGCCAAGAAATATCTGCCTGCAGCCTTGTCACCAGAGCTAAATGCATCTGCTCCACCCAAAATGACTTAAACAAGCAATGTAATACAATAGCCAAAGCATTCCTCGATAGAGGCTACCCCAAATCCCTGGTTCACAAACAAATTCAGCTTGCCACTTCAACCACAGATGCTCAAACTAAGATCAGTAATTCAGATATTCTTCTGGTTGTCCGCTACCACGAAGGCATGGACAAACTCAAAACCATTCTCAACTGTGGACACAAAATTCTGGCCTCATCACCACTCACTCAAAACTTGTTCTCCAAACCACCCAGATTGGTCTTCAAACAACCTTCGAAAAAAAAACTGGTGTACCCCAAATTACCACCCAGCTCCACACTTGGTAATACCACCACCCCCAGGGGGTCTTTGCGATAACCCACTTTGTAGGTCTTGTGCTATACACCAGTCTTCCACCTCTTTCAACAGCAGGCTCACCAATCAGACCTATCCTATCCAGGACGGCTACAACTGTGCAACAGAAAATCTTCTCTACCAGCTACAGTACATTCACTGCAAAGCAGAGTACATTAGCCTCACTACCAAAACACTCAGACAGAAAATGAATGGCCATGGAGCAAACACCAAACCAGCCATAGCTGGGGGAAATTTAAATTTGCAGCATCTCACAACCAGAACTTTGACTCTAGTGACACAACCAGAGTGGTGAGGGCCCTACCTCCTTCTAATAATAGTGCATAACTGCGATGCTGGGAACTGGCCCACCAATACATCACCAAGTCCAGACAGACACTTGGCCTAAACTTAAGATAACCCCTCCGCCACATTTCAAATTTCCCGCCTCACCCTAGTTCACTTCCTGGCCGCTAGGTTCATTTTTTGCCAACCACCACTCACGAGACTCCAGTGTGCCATCGCTCGCCGCCTGATAAAGCTGGTCTAGTAAGCAAAATGTTATGCGACCACGCATCCGCGTGGGAAATGTATTATTGTGACTCGTGTTTGTGTGTGTGTCTAGCTACGAGTACTGCCCTGTGAGTATTTGTGCATTGTCTACTTTTTATAATGTAATCAGTAACCTAGTGGCCTATTCTGGCCATAATCAATGTTTATGTTAAGGTTTGCTACAACCTTTCGTATAATCATGCACAGTTTATTAATGTTACTTGTGATGCATGTAATGCTGGTCATTTGAATGAAAAAGATTTCTAAATGTTGAGTAGGCCTGTACATAAATGTTTATCAAGTAAATGTTAACTTTGATGTTCTTCACTGTCGCAGAATGTAACCACCTTAACTTCCAAGTTACGGTATGTTTGTAGATATTCCCAGTAAATGTGTTAACATATTATTTGAGAAAGAAAAGAAAATATAATGATGGAACTTGATAATAACTCACAAAGTATCATAATTATCCTAGTATTTTATAGAGAATTTAGCCCTTCCATTTAGAGAAATCCCTGCCCATGGGCATTTTCAGTTTATTTCATGCTTACATTGTACCCTGTTAAATCATTTCACTGTTGTAGTGTACAATTACAATGTATTACAGCCCGGTGATGTACTATAACTTGACATAATTCAGTTTATTAGTGGTCTGGGTGTATATTGTCTTAATTTCAGCTGTTGATGTGCACTCATTGGTCCTGCAGATCATTCCCTCCATATTCCTGTATTGTGATACTGTGATGTCAGTGGGCAGGTACCTCTAGTTCATTGGGCTGCTAACTCACAATCCTTTGGCTAACAGGCAAATATTGTAACTATGGGACCAACTTAACGCTGTTTCCAGGGAAATAAACTCATCATTTTATAAATCTAGATTTTGTTTTTAAAAAAATGTTTGTGTTATACAGTATAATTACCACATATATCAACATGATCCAGAAGGAAAATAAAATATTGGTAAAGAAATTGTTCTGTGGAAATCCTCTTAATGAAAATTTTTTCAGCAGTAATTTTTTTTAATGGTTAGCCTGTGTATTTCTGTGTATTATCAGATCCATGTGACCATGTTTGCTAAGGCACGACAAAGTCATATCAACAATGTTTTGTGCCCAACCTCCAGCCTGCATGAGGGACTTTTATAAATACAGATACAGTTTATGGTGTGAAATGTGCTAAGATTGTGATGGGCTCATCATCTTCAGCCTGCCTTTACATAACCATGCAACATACACTGCTGGCCATTACAATTGCAACACCAAGGAGGAAGATGTGAACTATCACAACCATGATACACGGGTGACGTGATTACTCTTGCAGCTCAGTGTGACGTACAGAACATGGGGAAGTAAGTGCTGTAGGGCTTCACCACGGGCAGCAATAACCACTGCTACATGATGCAGCATTGAGAGGAAGAGACTTTGGGTATCAGTCTGCATCTCCACCATGTTGTTTCGATGCATGCCCAAAGTTCATGTGTTGTGGCCGTGGGTTTCTGTGGCAGCCCAGTCATCGTCCTACCATGAACCACACTTTTTGATGGGTGAGAGATCTGGTTGAATGTGCAGACCAAGGAAGCAGTGTGACATGGTGGTCATTCATTTCTGAATGTTAATACTTCTACCTCCTTAAGGTCTCTGCTAGCAGCTTTGGCACCAAACCCTTTATCAAAATTGTTAAGATGTTTCAAAAACCCTACATCATAACATTGATGTTTGTAAGCTGTGTGTCTGACTTATCATCTACCACAGACTTTGAGCACTAATGCCAAGCAACAGACAGAGAGTATCCTGATTAAGCAAGGGAAAGAATGGGCTAATTGACTGAAATTTAGTTAGAAATGGCTCTAACTGCAGGGAAACAGATAAAAGAAACTCTAGCTTTGCTAGTAGTAGTTTATCTGTCAAGGCTTGTTTCACTTTGGTGAAATTCAGTGAATTAGGTGGATTCTTTTCAGCTGAGCTTACATACATTACAAGAGTCCCAGATTTTCGCATGTAGGAGCCATTGTGTTTAACCAGTGAGTTTTCTCTCTATGTGCTCCTGTTCTTAACACTGTTGCATTCCATTGCTGTCTCATCTTCACTTCTTTTTGCATAACTTGGTACTAAAGATGTCAGCTGTTAAGCAGCACCGAAATCTGCCTCACTGTACATGTGGCTAATTTTTTTTTTTTTGCCAGGCAGTAGGCTTGGTGCTGAGTCAGTTTCCAAATGTTAAGAAGTGGTTCAGCAAGGTGAAGGCCACTGTGAAGGGCTCCGAGGAACAGCTTGCAACACAGTCGAAGGTGTTGGGAAGCATGTTTATGAAGAACCTGAAGACTTAAATATCTAGGACACGTCTATGAACCTAACTGGTGGTAGAATCACTTAAGCTATAAACAGCATAACACTGCATTTAATGTTAATATGTCACCTGTATGCAATACCTGAGCTTACTTAGGACTTCCAGAAGTGGGGGATAGGTTTGAGGTAATTTGGCAGTAGCTCTGGACACAGTGAATCTGTAAAAATGTGCACCCTAGGAGTTGTTTTGCACGTTTGTTTCAGAAGGTGTTATAAAGACCCATAATACTATCTCTGTTGGTGTGTACACAGAGTTTAGAAACTGTTGACTTTTTAAAGAGTCTATTGCAAAAATAATTTTTAGCATTTTTGAAAGTTAAAATTTTTATAGTGATAGTTGCATATGTAAACATGAACATGAAATTTCACACACACATCTTGTAGACATGGTATACTTCAATTTGTACACAAATACTTTTTCACAGAAATATATTTTGTTTAAAATTTCATGTGTACTCAATTGAATGACTTATAAAAAGTAGTTGGTGTGCAATTTTGCTGCCATTCTCTTACGTACAACACTGATTATTTTTAAAGTTGGTATTTTATTTTCCTTTTATGTAAATGTTGAATTGACCAACACTTTGGGGGCTACAATAGTATCTACAAGTCATTTTATGGCGAATAATTCCTGCTTGCAGTGCACCAACTTAACATAAACACCTCACAAAAAGTTTGGAATATTGTGAGGTATGTCAGTTTGGGTGGTAGGAGTTGTGTAGTTCTGTTGTGATCAACAGAGAGCGCAGTAACACATTGAACATACCTGGGACAAGCTGAAAACAGCAGTTTATAATCTCCAGATCTCATGAAAGTCGCCCAGATGGAACGGGACCTTCGTTCGGGAAATGGCATCAACACGTTGATTACAAGCATGCCACAGCTTGTTGGGGACCTGTACAATGCACTTGGAGGCCACACATGGACACTGTACCAAACTACAATGGGAAGACGGAAGCCCTCCCTATCAGAGACACCATTAAGTTAATTTTGTTGTTCTTTCGTGTTACTGCGAAACTGTTTGTTAGAAACACTTTGGATTTCATATTTTGTATCAGTACTAATTGCTATGCTTTCTGTTATGTATACGCCATTTGTTTTTGCGTTGTGTGTGTATATTCCAAACTTTTTGTGAGGTGTTTATTTGCAGTAATATTGGTTAATGAATACCGTAGCATTTTACAGTCCACAGACCATCATGGATCCAGGATGTCCTAACATCTGGTACAAAGTTCTTTGCTTACACTTCTATAATCTAAGGTTATGTGCCTGTGTCTCACTACAAAATGGTTNAACATCTGGTACAAAGTTCTTTGCTTACACTTCTATAATCTAAGGTTATGTGCCTGTGTCTCACTACAAAATGGTTTTCCTGGTGTTCAAACAATTTAAATTTCAGACCTAATAAAAATTATGCAGGCACATTTCTCATTTAAATGATTAAAATTATGTACAGTATGACAAAAAATATAAATAATGTTGTGTTTACATCTTCAGTTGCAACACCATGTCATCAATATTTTTCTATGTAGTACACAGTGTAAGAAGAGTGAAAATTATTGGTTTTTTAAAATGCCCGAGAACCAAACCATTAGAATACTTTTGTTATGGGGAAACTGAAACTTCCATACAATTTTAAATTCTAGGAACGTACCATAATGTAACAGCAGGGAACATTTCGTTTTCTTTTTTGCAAGGGAATGTAGTAGTAGTTAGCTTATTTTCCTTTGGAAAGGTAGGCTCAAGAGATCACTTGAATGTCTATTTGGATTATTGTTCCTCTCTTATAATTTTTTAATCCCTGAACAGATTGTAATAAAGTTTTATAGGAGTATGTTGCCACTAACAACCATCGCTTTTAAGAAATTCATCAAAACTATTTGCATCCATATAAAGGGCAGTAGGCTCATTAGTTTTAAAGGTAACTTCTACTTGAGTATTTCAGATGTTTTGGCAGTGTTAGAATGTGTATTTGCCATGAGTTTAAGCTATTCAGATATTCTATGGTGTTCTTTATTTTCGAGTATGCTCTCAAAACGCAGTTGGTTATCACTTTGGCACACGTGAGAAAGTGGTTGCTATGAGTTAACACCAGTGTCAGAGGTGTGATATTGGCAGTACTGCACAATGCCCTTATTTCGGTATTCTGTGATGCAATGGATGAGGAGTGGGGGTGACAAGTATGACATTATCTGTGGGTGCCTGCTGCCACCTCGAAGAACAGAACTGCCCTTCAAAGAGTGAACATGATGTAAATCAGCTGTCATGTTTGTAAACTACTAACGGTTATGAGAAATAATGGTTTCTGTGAGACTGTTGTTTGCATGTCCCTGCTGTATAAAGTGTGTGAACTGCATAAACGTCAATAAGTCTTTATTTATGAACATTCTTCATACTTTTACCAAGTGAGTGAACTGAGCTGAGTTCAGTCGTCTCTAGTATTTGATGACTGCAACAGTAAAACCCTGGTCACCCATCTGCGGGTCGAGTGAAAAGATGCTAGTAAAAATAGTAAAGAACAATTTTTATGTGAACCATTTTGGGATAAAATTAATATAACTTCATCAGTGGTCACTATCTAATTACAAAGTTTGAATTAAAATTTCAGTAAAACCTCGCAGCGCGTAATGGCTCTTAACATTAATTACGAGAATTATGCAATGCACCATCAGTTTATATATACACGTTTCATGGTGAAAATGTTTGGTATTTCCATACATAGAATCGTAGATGCTAGTCTGGTGCAACTGTGAAACTTGCTGTTGTATAAAAATATTTATCATAAATTCACTGACGAGTAACTCAGCTACGTGCAAAGACAATAATCTTTGTTATGTGCATGGCCGGTCAGCAGTATCTGAAAAAAGGCAGACGTGGCAACTATGGAATGATCAGTGTATCGGGCAATGCTGGCTAATATTCTTCGTGTTTGCTTTGTGCTTGCACTTGCAGATGCATGCTGCACAAGTTGTGCATCACATTCAGTGTACATCCGGCAACGGTTTTGTACACTTGTTACTTGCTATATACAATACATGGTTAAGGAATAGCGCAGCACAACTTTTCTGGCGGGTCAGCAAGTGTATGCAAAGATCAATTCGCTGATTGGTACCCAGTTCTGGCCCAAATTTTAAAAAGATGCAAACCAGAAGACATTTACACGCCAACGAATCCGGTATAATATATCATTTATTGCCAGAAGAACCACTCTCAGCAAAGAACGACCAGTTTGAGGGGGGGTGTACGTAGCAAGGAGCGACTCTTGTCTACCAATATGGATGGATGGCAGTGATCGAATGGAACCATTTGTTGTGGGCAAGTCGGCAAAGCCTTGTGCATTCTGTGGGGTGCACATACACAGTCAACAAAAAGGCATGGGTGATGTCCAAACTTTTTAAACAAGGACTGCATTCATTTGATGCTCCCATGGGGCCAAAAAACCAGAAAGTGGTTTTGTTCGTCGATCACTGCCTGGTGCATCTAAAGGTGACGATTCTGAGGGACGTTGAGCTCATTTTCCTCTCGCCTAACTGCGGCCTTTGGATCAAGGCATATTTCGACTTCTCAAGCACCACTTCTGTTTTTTTGCTGGTGAACTTGCTGTTGCTGCATGCCTTGATGCCGTTTCTGCTATCGCAGTTTGTTGGAAGAAAATCAAACCTCAAGCTAACGCTGCACGCTTTCACGCATACCCAGATGTTTAGGAACAGTGGAGTGAAGAGACGGGAGTAGGCTGTGGCGACAAGGGGAGCGCACTCAGTTTTTTTTAAATGCTGCACTGGTTTTTGTTCTCGCATTGAATGTTTTACTGTACTGCTACGTGTTGCTTAATAAATATGCAGGTAATAATGACATGGTCCAGTGGACTTGGAACGGTTGTTTTAAAAGAAAGTGTTGGGGGTGTACAGTTTTACTGCAAAAACCACATTGGAATGAGATACATCTCTCTTGCAGTTTTTTTCCTCTTATGGCAAGCAAGTCTGCACATCTGTTCACTCTGCAGATGGCCATGTTCGTTTATATTTTACCGTGTTTGCTTATGAGCTGTTCACATACTGTAGCTTGAAATTAACTCCTGTTGTGTATCGCTTGTAATAAACACTAGCCTAATACACGTTTCATGTGGCATATGCAATATTTGCATAGATATTAGTGAATAAACAGGACGATTATAAAATAATACCCCAAATTTGAAGATCTATAATATCAAAACCAAACAACCTACAACCTTGATTGACCAATCACATGAACCGTGGAACCGTGAAATTTGTTTACCATACATTCATAAATGTTCAATGTGACCACCATGAGCGGCCCGAANACCGTGAAATTTGTTTACCATACATTCATAAATGTTCAATGTGACCACCATGAGCGGCCCGAACGACATCTACACGGTAATCAAACTCTTTCCACGCTCTTGTCAGCATGTTCGGTGTTATGGTTTGGATAGCGTTCGTAACTCTCGGTTTGAGGTGGTGAGGGGATAGCGAGCTCGCTTTTGACACATCAATGTGAAGGGGATGCAATGATGTTTCTTTTATGGTGCGCCACCCCATTAGCACCTAGCTGTTCGCGGATACCTGAACGAGACGTTGCTGCAACACTGGATTAGTTGAGGAGTAGCTGGTGACCAGACTCTTAACCACTGACCCCCAAGAAGCCCGGATCTTACCCCATGCGATTTTTCTATGTGGGTACATAAAGGATCAAGTGTTTCGTCCACCATTGCCGGCTAACATTGACAACCTCAAAACGAGAATTATGGACGCCATCCAAACCGTAACATCGGACATGCTGACAAGGGTGTGGAACGAGTTTGATTATCGTGTAGATGACGTTCGGGCCGCTCGTGGTGGTCACATTGAACATTTATGAATGTATGGTAAACCAACTTCACGGTTCTATGGTTCATTTGATTGGTCAATCAAGGTTGCAGGTTGTTAGGTTTGGTTATATTATAGACCTTCAAAGTTGGGATATTCTTTTATACTCAACCTGTATAATCATATAAAATATTTCAATCACCCCTTTCCCCTTTATGACCCATTTCCGAATCTCGATAAATGCAACTTTTTAGTGTGCACATTTTTATATATTGAGAACTCGTAATTACGAGAATTTTTACCACAATTATCACCTCTTGTAATTATGAGGTTTCACTGTATGCGGATACCAGTAAACACTTTTAATAAAATGTGCCCTAAATAGTAAGTGTCTCATAACTGTTTGGCCTACAATCTAATTATCATGAGTATTAGTATTGTAATAAAATTAGGGAAGCATCTGTAATAGTTTCTCGGACATGAGAATAGTCCCAGTAGATCTTGTAGGCATGTTCCGATTAAAATTATTACTCATAACTGCAGATATGAACTTAAGATTACAGATAAAACACAAATACGATCTTCATTGTAAAACATACGTAGCGTGGCCAAGAAAAAGTTTGTAAACAAAAACTGCTTTGAATTCAATTTATACATTTCTTTTGACCTTGTAAATTTTTTTTTTATTTCATGGGAGACACTGAGTGACGTTAGCTAACTTTAGTCCAGTACTCAAGTAGGATGTTATAGCTGGGGCTGTTTTTATTCTATTTGATGGGAGAGAAAAAGGGGTGGGAAGGTAGTTTAAGGTCATGGGTAGGACTTTTTACATCTCTTAAAAAAATAACTAATTTTACCCTATATGGTTTGTGGTTAATAGATACGTAAGAAAATAAAAGTAGTCATTTCCCGATTTACCGGGGGCGGCTTAATCGGGTTGTGGCGTGGAGGCACCAGTTCAAAGACAAATATTGAACAGCTGCCGCCAGTCACGCGCCTCTGCTATTAATAACCCACGTGCTTGCTGTTAATGTGTGAAACTTGGAAGTATTAAGAATTCAGGGAAATGGTTAGATTGTACATTTTCATTCATAATAATAAAGTATTTCACGATTAAAACTGGTGTCTGCTCATCAAAAAGGCGAGATCTTGTAGTTTACAGTCATTCATACATGCAGAGGCTATTTATAAATTATCCATGGCACAGAGTACGACTGTATGACAAAATATCACATTAACATAAATATTATTTGCTGCAAGAATGACTCCTATGTAAACAACACGTCACGCATGATTTTAGTAAATAAATAACATTTATTTTTGCTTTGTTGCTGAAGTGGGAAGGGAACGAACACAAAAAGAAAAACAAAATGGCAAGACGGCCTCAGAAAAGCTTAACGATTGAAGGCCGAATCCAAATTATTAGCAAGTGGAATTGTTTTACACAGAAATATATTACATTAAAATATTTATAGAGCTCGCGGAAAATTTAAAATTCTCAGAATTGGTTCACATATTTGCGCTTAACACATGAAAAACGTGTCATTTCATGCGGGAGTGATTTCTGAAGTGAGCAGCGCACTGGCCGACACATGGCAGCACGGTCACCTATTTCTCTGCTGTGTAGTATAAGTGTATCTAGCACGTCCTTTTAGAAGCGAATTTTCCATCTTGTGTGGGCTCCAAACAACTAGGGTTTGAAATACATTAAGTCAAATTAATGTAGAAATACTCTCTGCGATAGATGTCTGGCCTCTTCAATTAATATGAAGCATGCACGTGGTGGTGATGGTAATAAGCACTAGCCACGGCCTATGATGAAGACATAAACAAAGCTAAACTGTTGCATACGGTGTTCCATTTTGTTTAAACACCTACACATTATTCAAGAACTAAGTTTAATTTGTTACACTAATAACAGCTGTTTTGTAACAATATAAAATACATAGACATTTTATCTACAATCTTCCTGCCCGCGTATTTCTCAGATGTCTGTTGTGCTAATGTAGGCTGTCAAAATAGCCAACGTAAAATTTTATTACAATCGTTCGCGTATCAGCTGATACAGAATTGTTAATATGATTTATGACGTTGCCTTACATTGGGTGTCAAAAAATTGAATTCTTCTATGTCTATATTATTTGCTTACATAACCTACATGTACAGTATGTAGGCCTAAAGTAAACATATCCCCCCTCCCCCATCACTTTAACTGTGAAATCGGTTATCCGTGATCCCTTAGCCAGTCATTGCCCTGGAAAATTGAGAGTTGACTGTATTATGCTTTTGTTATGGCACAATATCGTGAGATCTATGCAACTTTTTGCATTAATTGAGTGAATGTCTGAGAGCATGCTCTCCTCACAGAAGAGCACGCAATCGTTGCACAGGTTCTAGGGTCCCATGCACAGAGAAGAGTGAAGAGGCATCTCGTTTAACAACAAGTTAATGATATAACTAACGAGTCTACTTTCTTCCACATGGGTGCAATTAATTTTTAAATAATATCTTAAAAGCTGAGCTGGCAGGTAGGACTTGTCATCTCGTTGAAAGCTATATCGTTAGAAATGAAACCAGAAACATATACAACAGTAATGAGGCAATTTAAAATACACATGTGGCTTACTCAGGACTCAAAACCCAGAAAACCTCGTACCATAAGCTAATGTGCAATCAACTGCATTACAGAGGTTGGATTCAAGTATCAACTTCGAATTTAATCAGTCTTAATGTTTGGAATGATGGGAATTACTAAACTTAAATATTTGCAGGGCCGTCATTTTGAAAATAAGTGACTGAGCCACTTAAAACATGTAGGTTTAAATGGCCTACCATAGCACAACTTGTGAGAAGAATTTAGTGAAAATTGGTTGATTGATCCCCAAGATATGGCATAAAACATTCATATTTTTCAGGTGACGACCTTCATAAACGGAAGACAAAAAAGTTACGTATTAGCACATTTGATGATTGTATACTGCCAGCATACAAAATTAAGCTAAATTTGGTTACGTAGTAGATATAGCACACTAAGTTAAAAAGATTTTATAGCAACCTTTATGAAAATAAATGTCTTCCACACTGAAATATATACAGGATAAGTCACCTAAGATGTAACCTCGAATATTTCCGGAAACGTTGATATCATTAACCTGTTTTCACCCAGATGAATTGTACTATACCTCGCTAAATGACGTGTAACATCGTGTCATAGCAATGTTAAGTATAGAGATATTGATAACACCATGGTTTCTCAAATGGAACTATAGTAATTTTTGCTGCTGGCAACATCGATCTGAAAGTGATGAAATCAACAGCATATCACTCTTCGAAATCGGTTAAGTAGTTTGAGAAATTACAGTTTGTAGAACTTAGGATTTCCCTGGTTGTACCACCAGACTGCATGCCGTCTCGTGGAAATGTTCGTGATATCATACCTAAAAGGAAATACGTCACGTCGCGCAGAAACTGAATGTTGCGCCACCGCGATACCGGTATAAAAGGGTGCTAGTGTGTCGAGTGCTGTAGATTTTGAAGAAAATGTTGTTCACGAACGAAGAAAAATTGGATTTGCTACTTCTTTATGGAGAATGCAGAAGGAACGCAAAGAGAACAGTTGCGGTGTATACACAATGATATCCAGAGAGGCAGTGTCCGTCAGTCATAACAATTTTGTGGCTGTGGAAGAAATTGTTATTGGAAGGGCACTGGAATGCTATGCAGATGGTAAGGGGCAGGTCTGCAACAAGTGGTGCAAAATAAATATATGTTCTGGCAGCTGTTGCTTATAAACCATATTTTAGCTCCAGAGAGGTTGCGAGTTGCTCTGGAATAAGTCAGTCCAGCGTCATTTGTATTTTGCACACAAACAGATTTCATCCATATTGTGCGTCACTTCACCAGCGGGATTACGGACGACGCATGGAATTCTGTCACTTGCTTCTGATGCGATATCGAGAGAATAGGTTCTTTCTTCAAAGAATTCAGTTTACCGATGAAGCAACATTCACCAATCGTGGACATGTGAATATCATAAATATACATTATTGGGTTGCTGACAATCCGCACTGGTTGTGGCAGGTGAAACATCAGCAGCAGGGGCATGTGAACGTATAGTGTGGGATCATAGGAGACCAAGTAATTGGTCCATACTTTGTTGTGAAAAACCTAACAGATACGCACACTTTCTTACCAAATTGCTACCGGCTCTCCTAGAGGACGTACCACTTGCAATCCGCACATGTATGTGGTACCAGCATGATGGGTGCCCAGCTGCTCACTACTCGCGTGAGACTAGGTAAATGCTCACCCAGCTATTTCCTGGTTGCCGAATAGGACGTAAAGGCATTATCAGGTAGCCTGAACGGTTGCCTGAGTTGACGCCATTAGACTTTGTCCTCTGGGGAATGCTTAAAGATAAAGTCTATGCACAAGTTCTGACGACACCGGACGATTTTAAACACAGCATTGTCATAGCATGTGCAACAATATAGAAGGGAATTCTTCAGTCTGTCCAGGTGTCTGCACAAGCGACTACAAATGCGTATTGCTGTTGACGGTGCACATTTCCAGCACTTACTGACAAAGCAATAATAGGACAGTGTTTATCACAACTTTCCTTTATTTTGTTGTTGGTGTAAACGTACAATGTAAATGTGTATCTCGGAATGAAACACATGATAAATTGATGTTCATGGGAAGTTATTACTGCAAACACGTGATACCTCCATTTCCTGCTTTAACATCGCCATTCAGTTTGTGACATTCATTTGTGATGCAAGACTCTGATAGAAACAAAAGCAGAACTGTTACCATCGTTAACTGGTGAATCATACCTAGATGCCACGTCCTTTGCCTTCCCATTGGTGAGCTGGTCCACCATGATGTAGCCAAGTGTAACCAGTATCAGAATGACCTTATAATACACTTTTGTAACTTTGTAATTAGTTGCGCTTAGCTGCATCATGTTGGAGCGACCCTTCAGCCAGGTGCAACATTTCTTTACGATACCATGAACACCCGGATGAGACGGTGCACAGTCTGATGGTACAACCAGAGAAATCCTACTTTCTACATACCGTAATTTCTCCAAAACTACTTATACAATTTCGGTGAGTGATACACCATTGTGTTCGTCTTTTTCAGATCGACGTTGCCAGCAGCAGAAATTACTATGGTTCCATTTGAAAAACCCAAGTTGATATCTCTATAATTAACAGTACTATCACATGATGCTATATGTCATTTAGTGAGTTATTTATTACAATTCATTTGGGTGAAAACAGAATAATGATAGCTTCAACGTTTCCTGAAATATTTGCGGTTAACATCTTAGGTGTGTGTGTGTGTGTGTGTGTGTATATATATATATATATATATATATATATATATATATATATATATATATATATATATACACACAAACACACACACATATATATATAGTTATATGGCTGACCACAGTACAACTTA
Source organism: Clitarchus hookeri (assembly GCA_002778355.1). Classification (NCBI taxonomy): domain Eukaryota; kingdom Metazoa; phylum Arthropoda; class Insecta; order Phasmatodea; family Phasmatidae; genus Clitarchus; species Clitarchus hookeri. The sequence continues at coordinate 221,758 of NQII01003621.1, read as the reverse complement.
TTCATCGGTAAGAAAGGGTTGATTGTTTCCCGAGATATGACAAAAACTTAATTTATATTGTGAGGTTAACTTACAAAATAGTAGAGAAATGAGGTTCAGAATAGACAAATTTGATTGTTGTAATAGAAACTACCAGCATACAAAGTTAAGTTGGAATTTGTTAAGTTAATTAAAGCTACTGAGCTAAAATATTTATATACCCACTATTTCGAAAATAAGCGCATGACCTACTTAAAACATATCATTTTACACCTGCTGCAGTGCAAATTGTTTGCAAAATTTGGTACAATTCTTTCAATTGTTTCCCGAGATATTACATAAAAACTTAATTTTTTCATGTGGCATATCTTACAAAATGGCATCAAAAGATGCTCTGTTTGGAATTGATTACATGGTTTCAACGATAAAGTATACTAAGATAAAATGTTTCTGTTCTCACCATTTTTAAAATTAAGTGTATGACATACTTAAAACATGCCATTTTACATAGTCTGCTGTAGTACTACTTGTTTGCCAAATTTGGTAAGAATATGTCAATTCCTTACCAAGATATGACAAAAACTTAATTTATTCATATGGTACTATCTTATAAAATGGTGGAAAAAATATGCTTTGTGTAGATACAGTTGATAGTTGTAATATCTACTACCATCATACAAAGATTAGTTGGAATTGATTACATGGTTACAACGATAAACATCCTAAGCTAAAATACCCATGGGGCCGCCATTTTGAAAATAGGTATCTGACATACTGAAAAAAAAACTTTAATTTACATCAATTGCTGCAGTACTTCTTGTTTGCCAAATTTGGTAGGAATAAATTAATTTCTTACCGATATATGGCATAAAAACTTTATTTATTCATGTTGTGCTACCTTAAAAAATGATCACCAAAAGTGACTATTTGTAGGCATATATTATTCTTTTTAATAGATGGTTTCAGCATACAAAATTTGGTCAAAATTGGTTGGTTGTATGGAAGATACATGAAATAAACCTAAAATATTTGTATTGCCGCCATTTTGAAAATAAGTACCTAATCAAGTTCAATTACCAAAGGTTAGCTGGCCTATCATAGTGTTACTTACATGCCAAATTGGGTGAGAATTGGTTTAATAGTTTTTGAGATATAATGTAAAATATTTATCTATTTATGTGGTGCTACCTTTCAAAATGGCAAACTAACAATATACATTTCAAAATTTAATTTAAGTTGATTGAATGGTTCTCGAGATATGACATTCACCCTTAGTAGTAAAATGGCAGCCATTTTGAAAATAGCTGCCCGGCATGGTTCTATAAAAGTTGGGTGTACTTATTAATTACTATATATGTACAGAAAACACCTTTTGCGCCGCCTTCTGCTAGCATAACAGGATGAAGAAAGTGTTGTGGCTTTCACAAAAAAAACTCAACGTCAAGGATGCCGCCGACATGCTTGCAGGAATCTGGGATAGCCTGATGGAAAAAAATTTGGAAAATGGATGGAGGAATCTGTAGCCTAAAGAAGAGGAAGGACAAGAAAATCAACCTGAACAGGAAGAAGCTGAAGTAATGTCATTCATCAAAGAAGTTACAACACTTTTCCAATCAATACCAGGGTTTGAAAATTGTAACAAAAATAATGCAACCAATTGGCCGGAAATCGACGAAAATGACCTCGGCTACTAGATGCTGAATGAAGAGGCGATTGTCAATGCTGTAACTAATGTCGAGACTCCTACAGATGATGATGATGATGCTGAAGAAGTCTACAATGAAAATTTAGCCGGTCCTACTCACACTGATGCATTTAATGCTTCGGAGATTGCAATGAATTGGTTAGAAAAACAAACGGAGTGCACAACCACCCAACTTGCCTGTCTATGAGGAATTAAGAGACTCTGCTGCCAAAAAACATTGCATAAATCTTGTTCAAAAATCAAAGATTTTTCCAGTAAATAATTGCAGTATACTGTAGTACTCTTTGTCATTTACATCCAGATACGGCAATGAAAAGTGCAGGTACAGTACTGTATGTAGTACAGCATAACAACTTTCCTTGTTTGTTTTCAAATTGCATTACTCTTTCATTCTTTCATTTAAAATACAGTACACTGCTTACTATCGTTCATCCATAAAGAGGGACTGAGTATGAAGCTTAATGTACAGCGGTTTAAGAATCGTGTGGGCATAATTTGTACTGTATATGTGTGCACTTTAGGTTATTTCTAGTGAATATTTTCTTTTATTTGTGTGTAGTTTTTCAATAGAAGTTACATAGACTGTATATACAGCCTGTTCGGAAACACACGCAAAATATTTTGGGAGGAGATTCCTTGTGGGAAATGAAATAGGGATATGCAACATATTGTATAGCCTAACTCAATTCCTTTAAAATCGAGTTTAGAAATGGAATTATTGCAAAATATCAGAAACGGTGTGGAATTAAACTATGATTTTTCTGGATAATGTTTAGTAGTGTAGAAAGCATGTCAAAGTTTACAGTGGTCTAAGAGCATGTAATTTGTACCAGCAGAAATACCCAAACCGCATGACCCCTCATCGTGAGACATTTGGCGCAGTTGACGAATGCATAAGAGTAACAGTTACTCTGACCATTATAATAATTATTGTATGTGCAGGTGTTTGGAACTTGCTGACTCATTTGAACCTTATAGCATGTTTAACCATGATCATAGCTTCAAAGCATGTACATATGCCCAACATACAATTGTGTTACGTACATTTTCCACATACATCCCATTTGTGATTTGTCTGCCCAATATCGGTTTCTTACAATGCGTTTACCGCCGCCTGTATGAAGTATTGCTTACATGCTAGACAGTGTATCATCACTGCCGAATACTGTGTGTGCATTTTAAAAGTTATCTGTGGGTCCTCGGCACATGCAACACGAGGGTCATTTTTGAATAAAATTGCATCAAAATTCCATAAAACTTGATGGCAAAAGATTTGAAAACAAAAATGGGGTGGCCACCCCTATTATTTTTTATAAAGAGTGAAGGTCTTCACACTAGTTTATTGTAGGTTGAAGATCTCGAGAACACTAAACATTATCCAGAGAATCGTGGTTTAATTCAAAGCCGTTCATGATATTTTGCAAAAAATTCCATTTCTGAACTTGATTTTCAAGGGTGTATATCTCCCTTAGGGATTGAGCTATCCTATTTGTTGTATTGCATATGTCTCATTTTCCACAAGGAATAACCTCCCAAAATATTTTGGGTGAGTTTCCAAACAGTCTGTATGTATGTATGTATGTCCTACATTTTTTGTATTGAGTATTAAAGTTTGCTATGGGATTCGAAAGTCTGGATAAGTCGATAATCCAGATGGAGTTAAACACCAATAAGTCCAGATTATTGATGCTCTACTGTACACACACACACACACACACACATTTATACAAATACTGGGTATTTGTGCACACACATTCATTTAAGGATATGAGGTTATATTCTATGGAATATATTCACAATAACAAAATGTGTGCAAAATTACCTCAAAATAGAAGTTTTTACACGCCTATTGCTAGCCATTACTACAAAATTATGTAATTACTCAATTTTCAGTTGGTAATTTTTTTTAATTTTGTACTTTAGTTGTGACTAACATTATTTTGGTGTAAATAATTTAATACCTATTTATAGTTGGTGAAATAAGTACTCACTTTAATTACACCCAAACGTTTATAAGATTGATAATTAAGCTACAGTGCTCTTCTTTAATATATGTATAACTCAACGAAAGTAATTGTACGGGGAAATAAATTTATATAACACTAGTGATGGACAGACTTCAGGAGCATCACAAATCAGTTGACCACAGAAATCAAAGTTATGTACTATTTGGAAAAAATATAGAGAATAAAAAGTACCCATTTTCACATTCTCAGTGTGGTAAATGTGTCGATACGAGGTAGAATCAAAAAAATTTTCAGATTACATAATAGAAATGTTGCTAGTTTCAAAATCATTTGTTGTATGTATGATTTTATTTAAAGAACCAACACATTTCGTATGTGTTAGGCATGTATAATTTTCATGTCAATGAAAGAGTTAAAAGACATCACTAACAGTGCATATAACATTTTTACTTTTTTATCCATCATTTCCAAGCATGGAATGTTTATTTTTCCATATTAGAATGGTAATTTTATAGGTGTGAAAATATGTGTATTAGTGCAGAAATTATTGCCACACAAATTTACGTAAAATTACTTAAGTAGTATTTTGCATTGATTCTCCTACTTCCAAGCTGGCGTTACCTCTTCCTATCTACTTTTGGCACCCAATCGTCACCAATAGTTGATATAAAATATATTATTTTAATAACGGTGCACGTGCTGCAAAGAAAGAATTATCCACAAATTTATGACCTGGCACTGTTGGCATTTAGATATGCTATTAAATGATAGCAAAAATTAATATTTTAAATTTTATTGTGGAATTTTAGATAGTTCTGCACCCACGCCAACTTTTATTTTAGAGCTTATGAAAATGGAGACAGATTTTCATCATTAGAGGTTTCCCCAACACTACCCAAAAATAATTGGCTGACAAATAAAATCAATAAAATCTTAAATATTAAACAAAATTTACTAAATGAAAATTAATTAACTAGTACTATAATAATTTGTGATAAGAACACATCTCAATGACACTAACCAGTAGAATAGAAAACAGACATTAGTACCTGCACATTTCAAGTAGACAATTATTTTTTTAAAGCTAAAAAATAATTAAATATTTGACAGAGGGTTTGAAAGTTTTGAGTCGGCTTGTGTTCGGTGTTTGACTACAATCAATTGTATACTGTACTTTGAGATGTGATATTCTTTATTTGAATGAGTTGAGGTGAAATATTTTAAAAGTATTATTTACAATAATACTTTTTCTCTTACATATCTTTCCCATCTCTTCTGCAGTTTAATAACTTGAGCAGAATGCTATGTGCAACGATGACCTACATACCAGGATCGCTCGACCTGAGTATGCATTACATCTATCGCCCGAGCATGGACAAGGATTAGTTACATGCCCGTGGATAAATATGTCATCACATCTAACTGCCAATAGTGGGGCAAAAAATATTTACATGCTGAGATGTCACATTTGCTGCCTGGTGAGAGGGGGTGTTTTCCCGCATCATCCACGAACAGCTACATCAGCAACAGGATAATGAATATGCACTGCAGTTCCAATCCAGATGACAGCGAGCGAGACTGCAGCTCCAGGCAACAAGCGACGAGAACATCGGAATCCAATCACTACACCATCTGTTCCAGTCAACTAGCGGCCAAACACCAGGGTCAGTATCAACTTTCCACACCTAGAGAATCGCCAAGGAAGACGACAAATACAAGTACGTAAATACATCACCGGTTGTTTTGTTTGTGTTGNCTCCAGGCAACAAGCGACGAGAACATCGGAATCCAATCACTACACCATCTGTTCCAGTCAACTAGCGGCCAAACACCGGGGTCAGTATCAACTTTCCACACCTAGAGAATCGCCAAGGAAGACGACAAATACAAGTACGTAAATACATCACCGGTTGTTTTGTTTGTGTTGAGTATATAGGTTATGTATTTGCATATTTACAAATGTTGAATTTTCGGTAATAATTTGAAAGGCCGAAGCCAGTTAATTAATTAATCCTGGTGCTGTTAAATCAGAGATAATAACTGATCCATATTCAGATAATAAATTAAAAGTAAATTTATCATTAGAACAGGAAACACTGCAGAAACAATATGATATTCACAGTATGCTTGTTGCAATGCAACAAAGTATTATACAGAGTATTGAGGGTATTGAAAGCATAACACAGGATCTGAAACAAGTAGATAGGCAGCAAGTGGAACAGTTTGATAGAATTTGTACAAAATTAGAAAGTAGGCTAGCAACCTGGGGGATGGAGTAAAAAAATGTAGTTTCTGAGAATGCGCCCCCATTAGCTGCCCCAGATGATAATCATCAGTTCAAAATTAGCAACTGTAAAATGTAAGTAAAGGGTTGTTTACTGAGTGCAGCAATACCTTGTGTAAACCTCTAAACTTATCAATAGATTATGTGAAAACCAAGGCACTCGCAACAATTCTACAAACTTCGAGTAAAATTTCCAATGTGAATTATCAGGCATTGCGTGTAAACAGTACATCAGACTCGTTATGTACACACACCTCAAAAAAAGGTTTTGCGCAACCGGTATTTCTGAGTTGGTAGGTTGTTCATGCTCCAAGAGGAATTATGGGATGAAATTCACACTGTCTGTACAGAATACCACGTCAGACCTGGCAAATATCTTTTTGTAGTGCGCTGCCTGTTCCAGCAAACACCCGTCCTGTGCAAACAATTACGAGTGATGCAAAACTTTTTTTGAGGTGTAAATTTTTAACAATTAAGCCTATATAAAAGAAAATAAATGCTCAATCCCTTTTCTGTTTTTAAATTACAAGCCTAACAACACTGTACACTATCACAATCAATTGGAGTGGGTTCAGTTATCTGCAAGGGCATGAATTTTGAAAATCGCCCCATGAATGGACAGTAATATCTAACTGTAACATAAATTTGAAAGCATACATTTTGATAGTTGCAGCATTTTGAGTGGTTACATTTAATATAATGACTATTTTATTTATCCTGTTGGATCAACTTTTAACAAATAACTGTACACTATCAGTTAGAAAAAGTAACTGGAAAATGAAATTTCATAAGTAAATAATGTGAAATGACATATAACATAAAACATTGGTTTCACAAAATTTTTATTTTTTTTTCTAAGTTAACTTCTTTTGGAAGGTTGAGGGTAAAAGTTTAGTGTGCAACAGAAGTTGCGCGCACACAGTGTAACGAAATTTCACAGTGAACATTGCAATCAAGCAGATAATACATGCTGTTACTTAGCAACCAGCATTTGAGGTTATGCGTGTATCATATAGTAAAAATTTGAAAGTGTTTTCAAGTATTTGAGGTTATGCGCAAAAATTTTATTTTAGTCATGCCAAAGAAGTATAACTTCTAACGGGCGTACATAAGTACAAACCCCCCCCCCCCATTTTTTTTAACTGTATGGACTAAGCGGAAAATTATCACTTAGTTAACTGATAATCATGTAAATAAATTTCACAGAATAAATTGTAACTGTGACATGTGCATTTAATCAATAATGCAATAAAAATCAAAATAGAATTTTAGTGGAAAGTAAAAAAATACAGTATTATTTTGGGAGTCTGTAAAATTAACTAGTCTAACATAATTTTAGAGATGCTAAATGAGTGGTATAGAAAAATTTACTAGTGTTAAGAGTAAATCTTATAGCACATATTAAAAAAAAGTTTCAATATTTTTTAATTGAGATGTTTTTTGCTTGCTACAAAAAAATGTGTTTACTTCTGTTCCGATAAGAATTTATGATGTGGCTATAAGCAGGGAAGTAGCTTATAATGAAATTTGACTTTCCATTGGAACGTTCCATTTTCATGTTTTTTGTTCCAGTGATTACTACAGCTGTGTACCATTGTTGCATGCACTTTGCAGGCACACACTTCGTATTGGATAATACGCTCTCCTCTGTTCCTCTTTTGACCTTGTTCTCCCCTGAACGTTTACTATAAACAACCTTGGTCAGCACTCAGATGGAGGGCATAAGGATGCCACGCTGGTTGTTGGGCAACTAGCTCCCACCCAACCGACAGCCAAAGCTTAAGCAATCCAGGCCACATATCTACACCAATTTACGCTTACGTTGGTGATGCCCTGCGCACATGGAAAATCTCTCTTAAAATAATTAATATTATTTTGCTTTTAAAAAAAAAAGTGATTTTGAGACATAGATGAATAAAGGTGATTAAAATGAATTTCTTTACTGTCTCCATCCAAAACAACATCCTCTGATTATCCCGTACATTTACGCTTATTGCGAGTTACGCTGCGCTTGGGCTCTGTGCTTACGGATTATTTAATGACAAATGCTGTCGAATAGGCCCTTCCAGGATATCGGTTTATTCAGAAGACATGTGTCTATTGAAATATTTATCCACAAGAACCCACTGAAAATGAACTTTATGCTTGGTGATAGAAGTCGCTCGATTTTGTAATGACGCAATATTCTTAATTTTCGGGACATGTGTTTAAATTTCTTTAATTTTTCTTAAGCTCTGCGAAGTTTCATGATATTTTTATCGGTTTCAAAATTAAAGCAGTGGTAGTTTGTTTATCGGGCAGACGTTTGCTGTTTACGTTTATCAGGAGTCCGGTTGTCATTTTGTTTCAAAAGTTGGAGTTTTTGTTAAGCGTCAGCATTATTTAGAAACTTTCTGGCTGCGTCGTACAAGTTTTGTTGTACGAGAAGTTCGTTTATGTTGACGGCGCAGTATTAGTTCCTGCGGAGCAGTTATGATAACGTGTTGAGAGCGTGCGTGGCCAGGCCCTTATCTCAGGAGAGGGGGGGGCGAGAGGCAGCACAAAAGACGCGTCTGTCGCCCTTCAAGCAGTCACTTCAGCAGCCTTCACTTCACTTCTTCAAGCAGTCGCCCTTGAGGGCAGGTCAGGGTAAGACACTTCACTTCAAGTCAGTCGGCGGCGAGGGCAGTCACCCTTCAGTTCCGTCAAACAATGGTCGTCTAGGTCGCGTCAGGCAGGACGATAACCCCCACATCTGCAACTAGACTTTATTTTATTTCTCCGCCGGTGTGGGAGGTAGCCGCATTTTATATTTCTTTTGATGCAAGTTTTGAGACATTAATAATCTGTAAACGACTGTGGCGCTGGTCTGTACTTGTATATTTATCGGTGAATGGTTCGTACTCTGCATACTGGAACTTCGTCTGTGAACTGTGTCATTCAAATCAAATGATAAATAAAGTATAGAACAAAATACGCTGGAACTTGAACTTATTTCTTAATTAATCGGCATAAATTTTACTGAGTCTTGTGTTCCACCTTTGAGCAAGCCGTGGGAACGTAACATCGGCAGTGTGTAAACTGCCCGAATGTTACAATGTTCAAACAATTTTTGGTAACAAAGAGGACAAGTCTATGCTTCTGGGAGTATCATTTTAATCAGAATATGATGCCTGTTAAGCTAAATTAATATTTAGTTTAAAAATCATGTTTATTTTCTGCTAGGTATGATTAAACACTAACTTTATGAAAAAAAAAAAAAAAAAAACTACCTTTAAACACAAAAGAAAACATCTTTGCAAAAAACAATTACTCATTGAAATTTATTGCATAAAATTTTTAGGTGAAATCATTTGCTTTGAAATACTACAGCGATAGGTAGATCTATTTTGAGTGATGAATAATCGTGATAAAATTTCTGCGATCCGATTACAGTTGTATACTCCAGACTGCCTTAACCTTGTTAGACGTCAAACTCGGCAGAGCACTTGACCGCTCTGTGGTGCAATGCGTTTACGGGATAATAGTACACTGTTAAACTGAGACCACATGATTAGTTTTATTTAATGCTTATCTTCTCTATCAATTCCCCTCTCAACAAGAATGTAAGGGGAGGAAGCAAGGTCCCGTACTCTATGTGCCAGACTTGCCGACACCAGCTGAACTGGAGAGCACTGTGCCCCAGTGATGATAAATGGCTGTCCACTTAATGTATTTTACACCCAGTTATTAAATGTTTTCATAAACAACCAGCTTAAAAATATTTATTGCATAAAATCTTAAGTAACGGGATCAAAAGATATTTTGTTTGAGTGATGCAATATCATATAAACAATAGAAGCTGAATATTTTATCATTATTTATATAGAAATTTTGTCGGGACCAAAGTAAATTAATGATGGATACCATTTTTCGGTGCATGCATTTTCGGTACATAGAGAGTCCACTGTTATTTCTATCCCTCTCTTATATACAAAAATACATACATATGTACTATGTATATGACAATACACCAAGTGTCAAAGATATTTTTTGTTTAATATGGAAAAAAAAAAAACTTTGATATGGAATTTACTATATCCTCTATGTGTTTGAAAAAATATACACATTCATAAAATAAGAATACACCTTAATTGTACATATTTAACCTAACTGTTGATTTTGTGAATCATATGAACTTGAATGAACTGTAAAAACTTACGGGGAAAAGAGAAAATTCATTACAAATATGAGAAAAACCACTGTTAGAAAATATTTCTGTAAACGTAAGAAGGGTACTGGGGAGGGGATTGCTGCCTTGAATAAATGGTGTGGTGAGATTTGACATATTCTCCTGGTTGGTGGAATAAGGGTTATGAGTTTAAGCATTGACTTCACATGTTTGAAGGCTGCAGTGCACAGTAATACCCTGTGTATAGCTACCCATTATCTTCAGCAAGTAGAAACATTTCTGGTTCTTGTGTCCTGTTCTTACGTTGTGCACAGGATAACTGAAAGCTTCAAGACTGTTGGAACTGTCCTTGAACAAGACAGTATGCATGAACAGGCATAGTGTCTGTCCATGTATGATTCCACCTGAACACATTTGCAGTATGCTTCACTGAGGTGATTAAGATGTGTTTTGCTCTGTTGCATGAAAAAATTTGCATTTTGCATGACAATAGTTGTACATACGATGAGTATTTTCAATTATCTGTACATGCAAGATGGTCACTTCAATTTATACTGCCATGATTATTTACATAATACTGTATCTGAAAAACAAAATGCTACCAAAGCAATTTAACACAGAGTATTCTCCCATACCTCCTTTAACAGTATGACATTAATTCCACTCTAAAAACAATCATGACAACTCACTGCTGGTATTTATGCAGTTCTGGTAACAAATGGAATGCAAAAATAAAACACTATCCAAATCAGATAATAAAAACATTTTTGCTGCAATAAATCATTCAGTTACAAGTTTCACCGAGTTTTGAAGTACTCATTGGAAGAACAAGTGCAACAAATACTACTCTGAAATAATGGTGTACCATTATGTCAATCACTGGGTTTCAAAGCAATAATAATAAACATACAGATATAAGTACTATTTTTACCCCTACTTTGGTCCACTGAAAAACTTCTGAACGCATTACATGGATAAGCATTTCAGCAGGATATTTTTCTTTGCATTTTTACATGTTGCTTTATTGACGTCAAAAATAAAAATTAAACATAACACACTTTCAATTAAATAAAAAAAATTGATTTTGAAGGTGAAGCCAACAGTATCCTGTGTTCAAAACAGCATAAACCTGTTTAATTTTTTTTTTTTAAGAATAACCTTTATAAGCAGTTGTTTGTAGGAAATAGTATACTATAACTCAAAAATACCGAAACTAGAGGAAGTTGCATTTTAAAGGTTCCTGCTAAGCATTTTGCTAATCTGAAAGTACACCCTGCCCCATTTTCTACCAGCCTATACTGTAACGAAATACGTATGTGCAGACAATGTATCGACCACTGCTTCCTGACTGACTGGAGTTAAGTTAAAATATGAATAAAAATGTTGCTAATATTTGGGTAAATTACACTTTACATACATAACTAAATGTGACACTCAATGGCAGAAGAGTATAAGGTAGGATAAAATTTTCTTTAATTCATTTCTTTTTCCACTGTACCCTGGTCACACAAAGAACAGAACATTTAAGGTACATCTCTTACAACAAAGTCTTCTTAAATACAATTCTCGTCCAAAATATTGTACACGCGTATAACAGTTACACATAAACAGCATACCTAGTTAACACAAAGGTGACCACAATTTTATGCATGCCAAATTACATTACCAGATAATCATACTTGTATTTCTTTTTTGTATAGAAGTTTGGCACAAACATGGATAGTTAAAAGTATGTTATCTACCAATTAAATGAATTAATTAGACAGGTGCAGTTCAAGACAGCAGAAGCTTGTTAAATTATATTCATATCCTTCATGAAAATATTGGTATATTTTCCACCATATTTTTCATCACTTTTTATCTAATTTCATTACAATTTCTGAGGAATTCTATACAGCATGAAACTGTATACATCAAAGAGAAGTTACATATTACTTGAAAATTGAGCTCGAGCCAAATACCTGTTTGCAGCTTGAGCTCGGCTCAAAATATTTTTTTAGGCTAAAGAAATTTGAGCTTTTATATTGACGGGTCATTTGACTGGCAACCAACAACCCAAAAAATATTCAAAATAATTTATTGCACTTTCAAAATGAATGGACCCGCACAGATTGCATTAAATGGCAACCATCCCTGAAAGTTTTTTATTCTAGCACAACTTTCCACATCTACCCCTCCCCATCTTTTCCTCATCAAATGTCTCATAACGGGATCGCCAAACATGAGCGCTGTTCACACGCACGTTTATAACACTGTCCTTGACACACAAAAGTTAATGTTACAGAGATTATTGTGTTTAGTACTATAAAGTAAAAACTGTTTATCTGAAGGAAATATGACCCGGTTAAGCTGCAAACCAGTTGCATCTGTCCCCAGAAAATTAGTTGACTGTAATTATGTTAAAACTTAAAGACCGAAGAAGCAGGATTAAAAAAGTGAGTGGCCACCTGTACACTTCATATATTTCACATACATATATGTATATTAGACATGCCAAATGAAACAGTTTATTTTGAATATTTGGAAGTAATACACTTCCACACGTTAAACAATTAGGACTGCTATATTAAAAACTTTGAAACAATGAAAACTTGGACAGTACAAAACAAAGGCAATTAACAACCATCGACAGTAATATCTTATTTCACATAAAAGTCACATAAATAGTATATACAAAAAAACTTTCTTTGCAAACCAAAGTCTTGGTGGACAAACATTTATACAGTCTTACTTTAATTTAAAAAATATGCAGCCATAAAACACACAACGATGACAAAGAAGAACGGCAACCATGTTTTCAACCATGCTGCAACACTGTCAAAACACAACCAAAAGCTAGGATTACAGTAGTGTCTGAATCATACCATAAAATACTTCTTAAATAAGAAAACTGCACATAATGATGTAATTTCTCACGTTTTAAAAGTATAAGCAATGTGTATTTGACTATACCTAAGTAAACCTAATAAGAAATATATTTTCCTGTTACAAAACCATAAGGATGAATACACTTTAACATATTACTATCAAATTGAACTGTATCATAATTCATAAATAAATTTTCTGTAATATATGACTAATGACATACCTGACATACCTCCCATGAACCAACATCAGAAATGCCAGTTTCACCATGTTCCAATTTGACTTGCCATCATATTTCATCAAGTTTAAAGCCATTGCTACATGGGAATGGCAATTGTCACAAAACAAATTGTGCTGAAAAAATGAAACAGAAAACTGTTCTTGAATATTTAAAAATGATTCACTATGATAAATTTTTTAATTAACCATTTAGTACAAACTTACTGTCCTGTTTTCTTTCCCAACACATCGGCACCTCACACACCTTTAAATCTGTCTCTTATGTGAAAAACCTTTCTCTTATGCTAAGACAATGTACAATAATCCTTGATTAAAGGACACTTGTTATAGTGGACACTATTATTTGTTCCCTTTAATTTGTACAACGTACGCAAAATTTTCTTCAATGGATGTGTTCATGCCTCTACTTTTAGCAGGCGGGAAATCACATTCATGGGTAACCTTTATAAGGTGCTTAGCACCGCACTGTGTAAACATGTGCCACATTCTTCTGCACATTTGGTGATGCATTTTGGGATCCGCCTTCCATGGTGATCTATTTTACTGTACAGAACCGCACAATGGTTGGAGCTGATTGGCAGTAATACCTTTGTCACAGTGCATGCACCGCCGCTGAAAACCTACAACCATATTCTTTTTTGCTCTCACAAAGGGAACTAAAATTCTGAGCAGTTCTGTAACTGACTACTATCCTTTTGTTATGGTGCAGGGTTATATCAGGACGTCTGTCCAGTTATCTGTTGAGGTTTGTATTTAGTTTCTTGTGGTAAGGTTAAGTTTATTCTCATTATTAAAATTTATAATATTGTTTGTTAGTTTATATAGATTGTTACATTTCATAGTTGGGCTCTATATTGTGCAGTATAATGGCTATGCAACAAGCTGAATCTATTGCAAAGAAAAGACTCACCATAAAAATGGACATGGTATGATCCTACAAGTCAAGTCACGTTATATGTTCATTTTCTGGCGTTTTAGTAAAAAATAAAGAATTGTTTACACATTTAATATTTTTCTATTAATAACTTACCATGATGCCGCCCTGGTAAAAACCTGACAACATTCTCTAACAGATAGTAATACAATCTGGATTTGGAATCCACCTCAATGCAGCTCACTTCTAGCCCCCACCCTTGCTACTCTCCCCTAAATTTAATCTTTCCCTTGGTGTTTAGCACCTGCATTAACCAGAATCTGAAAGGAACAATAAATGCACCCCATTTCACTCTTTCCAATAGTGTGCGAATGCTATGTGACATCGCTGCTATGGCAATTATGACTGTTTGCATCCTGGCAGCCATTACAATTGCATGCATGACTACTGTAGGCCATTCACGGTTACTTCACACTTTTCTTACTGATTACGTAACCTTTTGCTACATGTAAACAAATAAACAGCAATGTGACTTTTATGTTTCAACTGTCAAATACTTTGTTTATTGTTTTCAGCTGGTCGAATAATGCTGGCATATTTGAAAAAGCATTAAGTATAAATGTTCAAAATTTTGGCCTATAACCACATTTAGGTCAACTTTGATTTTTTAACAATGTCTGTATTGATGATAGTGCTTATGGTTATTTTACATATTGTTAACATATGTGTGTTATTTGTGATACAGTATACACGTTAATACTTTGCCGTGATTGTGTTCACCCTTGTTACAACTGTGGGGGAAATAACTGTAGTATTTAACCACTTGTTATTGATGTGTGTTGGGTTATTTTGTTAAAATGACAGACTCAATTGTAATAAATATTAAAACAAAGGAGCAACCAGTTAAACCAAAAGACAGCAACTCGTGTCGCTTATGTTTTGTACGTAGCAGCAACAAACTTAAAGCTAGTGGTGAACATACACACAAAAATGCCTAACGTAAATTTTACTCCGCTAATATTTATTTGCATAGTTAGTTTTTACTAGGTTTATTAAATTATTTTTAAAAAATTTCTGGCTGGGCTTTTGTAATTTATTGGGACTGTGGCAAACGTTCAATTCACTAAACTTAAGTAAGTTGCACAATTGTGTTTCAAACACCTAGGGTATAGTTACAAAGTTTTGATAAATAAAGAGACGTGACTTTCAAATAATTAATTTAGTCATAAAAACACTTTACAGTTAAAACTTATAACTCTTGCACATCAAATATTCGCTATTACACACACAAACTGCCCCTGCGTAACAGCCACAACGGAGATGCAACAATAGCTATTTCACTTGCAAACGTCATGTTACAGTACATTTATTCCTGTCGTGGAAAAACAGATTCATCACAACCTCGTATTTTGCCTAGGTATTTTGAAAAAAACACAATGTGTACAAACTTGATGCGTTAATTTTAAGTATTTTTTGCAGGAAGAAAAAATAAACACTTTATTAAGCAAAAGCAACATGCCATTGTTGCCACTCCTGCTAACTTCCGATTTGTAACCGTCCCACTATCATATCTAAATGTTGTAATAAGTATTCAAACATTAAAATCTTGTTTCAATTTTAAATCACAAATTCAAACATTATTTATTTTGCTGTAATAAGTATGAAGTATGTAAAATTTAAAACATGCACCATTTTCATGCTACTAACAGCGCTGCGAAACATTTAGAGATAGAAGAATGACAGCGAGTGAGAGAGCAACAAGCTCCGTTCCGCCTATTAAGGTTTCTTCCCCAACGAGAAAAAAAAACTCACAGGTCACCAGGGCCTACGCACCATATTTTGCGCTGATATTTTTATCAGTAACAATAAGAATATTTCTATCAGTGCTACCTAAAAATGTAAATATTCCAATAGAAAACATTTAACGTATAAATATCATATCAAAAAACTAATTTAAAACAATATTTTAACTGTGAACTATTTCTTACTAGCCATTGCCAACACATCGTTGCTCTCACAGTTTTTAATTCATGTTGAATATGAAACAAATATTACAAGTTATTGAATATACCACGTTAAAGTTTCATTTAACCAAAAATATGATACTTGAAAGTTAATCACAGTGTTAAATATTTGCGGTATTCCAGTTATTAAAAAAAAAAAAAAGGTGGACATGTTACTTTTAGGGTAATTTTTCAAAGGTTTGTTTCGAAAAGTCCGAAGAAACCATGAATAGACTATAAGCAAGTTACGTCATCTTAGGCTCAGCTGTTGGGTGCACAGGTCACAGCAAGGTCTGCATCCATGATAACCAGTTAGTTGAAATAAAAAATATGACACTGCATAGCCTGGCAAAAAATGTACATAAAATAGTACATATTACAGTGGGTTGTTGGGTATGGACTTGTGGCTCACAATTGATCAGTCAAGCAGTCCTCTCGCCCCTGTTGATTCAAACACACGTTAGGTTCATTATATGCATACGCTATCTACAATCAAATCCCAATTACATTTCATTACATGGGCTTGCAACATTTGCTTCTGCAGTATTGTATCAGTAAACATCAGCATGATTGAAATAATAGAGTGCTGGCACTAAGGACAATATTCATAAACTCACCTTGAGCACACACACACACTTCGTCAAGACAATCTTATCTTAAGTTTTATTTCTTTTCATAAACATTGCTCAATCTTGTCTTGAACATATGCAAACAAGACAGTCTTCATGAAGGCCATCTTATTGTTATTGTTATGAGCCATAAGACAAAATATTTCTGTTGCATGGTTACTGCTTGAGATCACAATTCAAAACCATGTTTCATAGTCATTGAAATCTTGCTTAAGATGAAAAATAAGCCCATCTTAGCCAAGTTCACTGTAGATGTGACTTCAGACAGTGTTTTTTTAATGGTAGACACTAACTGGATAACTTCATATGTCAAACTAATGGAGATTTCTGTAAAATAGTGATAGCTAAGCTTTTGTTTGGTTGAAATTAAACATTTAATAGCATAAGAGTAACACAACCAAAAAGTACATAGCGTCTTTTGTTAATGTTTAGTGTGGCACAGACTATATGATGCCTGAAGGTTAAGGGTTTTGCAATAATGTAGACTTTTACTGTTTACATTTTGAAGGACGAATATATTGTCTCAAATTTAACACAAATAAAATACATCAGCACTTGAGAGGTGTGGTACTGTAGTAATTTGGTTACTTGGATTGACTGCTAACGACTTCGTGATGGAGGGGGGCTTCTCTTGACGGTGATTGTATACTTAAATCTTGCTGGTATGATGTCAGCTGTGGAAGGTGAGCTCCGGCGATGGGCGGCCTTTGGCAAAGGCCCGCTGGGTGTCGTCGTCTCCCCTGGGTTGCTCTATTGACGTACTGTTGTGGCCAGGAGCCCGATCTCCCGGCCGCTCTGTGCGCGACTGCCTCCTCGAACTAACGTCTCTGGCGNCTGTGGTTAGCTAAGGGGGGAGGGGGGGTGTTCTCGGCACCAATATCCAGCTCGTCAGCTATTTCTTCCGCGGTGCCTGTTTTCCTAAATTTAGGCGAACTGTGTTGGCCGGCCGTTGCCGGGCAGGCAAGGGTAGGGTGCGTGCGGCATCACACACACACACAGCTGTTGCTGGCTGTCTCATTCGAGAGAGAGAGAGAGAGAGAGAGAGAGAGAGAGAGAGAGAGAGACACACACACACACACACACACAACGTGACAAACAAAAATTAGGAGGAAGGAGGGAGAAAGAAAAGAAAGGGAGCGAGCAAGGTGGCTTGGTGCTGCTGGGCGACTGTGGTTGCGGCCTAGGGAAGGGGTGGTGGTGGAAAGGAATGATGCCAAGCAAGAAAAAAAAGAAAGAAATCGCGCAAACTGGATGGCGGCTGGAGGTGATACAAAGCAGAACAGTCGAGGACAGGCAGGTAAAGTATGGTGCGACCCATACGCGTTTAAACACAAGTGATGAGCTATTCATTTCTTATTATTTTTTTGACTTCCTTAGAAACTAAATTAAAACATTAAAGCATATTGTTCGTTGACAAATTTCTGAACATGGTTTAGGGGGAAAAATTTTTTTTATGCTAATATCTTGTAAATAAGCTGCATCCCACTTCTTGTAATTTTTTTTTGTAAAAATGTGTGGCCTATACATGCCGAAATACGGTACTTTATGAACTTGGTTTATAATACGTCAGCCCCGCTCTTGTAAATGTATGTTGTGCCGACGGACCATGCAGTATGGGAAAGACTGTCAACGGAACTGACTATACTTCGGGAAGTTTTATCATATGCACGTCAACACAAACCCGCGCAAAGAGAAAAGAACCCCGCTAGAAGGTTGAGAATGAAGGTCATTAACGCAGCGCCGGGAGTTTTATGACTCACATTTCATAAACAGTACATAGTGTTTTTTTTAATGATTTTGTAACTTTAATGATAAAACTAATAATTTACACTCATTGATTTCCTAAGTTAAAATTATGTGCCACATATACACGAGTTCAGACTACAAATGTGCTATTTTCACACCATCCCACCATCATTTCTCTTAACCGGAATTTTCCCACAACCGGAATAGCCCTTCCCCCGACGATTCCGGTTGAGAGGTGCTCTACTGTACTAAAAAACTGAAAATAAAAATTCAGGGGTTGTGGTCTTATTAAGCACACAGTGCTCAGCTTTCAGATGCAAGGCTTTGAAAGCATACACTGCAGTGTTGTATGCAGAGCTGTAAACATGAATAAAGGATATTTAGTATTTTATGACTGATTTTCGAGTATTGTCAGTGCTCGGAGCATTAAACAAACCATGAATATAGAATGAGCTGACCTAGCTGTAGTGCTGAAGAGAAACCTAGTATATAACAAAAATGGAAGGCTGACTGAAAAAAATGTTGAGTAAGGAAAATTTTATGACATAGTAGAATACGGTAGAACCTAATTGTCACAATCCCTTTAATTATGACCATCTCTCTTTAAAAACCTATTTTTTGGGAACCGTGAGAAATTATGTAAAAAAACAAAGTTGGTAATTTGAGGGAAATTAACTAAAAAAAATAAGTTGCTACACATTACGTTCTTCTTTTCAAACATTGTACTCCAAGAAATTCATGTCTAAAACTCGATATCACCCCCATTTTGATGTATAGGAGTCTGGGTGGGTCAAAATTTGCCAAATTTTCCAAACCCTCTAGTGAGACCATCCCTCACTAACAACTTTTTTTCCTGGAAACCAAGAGAGGTCTTAACACTTGAATTTTACTGTACTTTTAAAATGAGAATATTAAATATAGAGTAATGTTGAATTGTATGGATGGGTTCACTTTCTCAAAAGAGGGGAGTCTTCTCCAATCTTCACTAAACTGTTAGCCACTGAGAATAGATGCAATTTCTGATGACTGTGTGTACTGTTGGTTGCGATAAGATGGATTTCACATGTCATACAAAGCAATACTTTTTGATAAATTATGACAACAAAAGATATTTTTCCCATTTGGATAGTGCCTGAATTTGAATTGATACGGTTGTGTTCATTGCACTATATAACATTTTCACTTTCTTTTCTTTAGTCTAATCTTAATCTAAAATGTACTGACATTTAAAAACGCAAGATCTTTGAAAGCAGAGTTGGAAAATATACTCCATAACCAAAACAAAAAAGTTGTATTTGTTTTAATTTTTAAGACTGAAGAAATTACGAGTGGTCTTCAAATACCACTTCGCACTTAGCCTAACTGGTATTTATATAAATTTATGTATAGTAAACTACACAGCATTATATTTAACGAGGCCACATAACACATACTGCCAGTGAACGAGCGTAAAAATTAAATAAACTAAAATGTTGTATTTTAAAATACATTTTAGGTATGCTGTGTGAAAATTATGATAAATAATAGATTTCAATCTTTATGTTTATGATACTAATTATTTATTGCAAATTGCCTTTCATAACCCTACAGAGGGACAAGTATTTTTTCACGATAAACATTTCCGTGCAGCCTACATGCACTCCTGTTTTCCTTTAGTTGGGGCATATTTTCTTACTTGAAAGCCATTACATATTCAATGAATGTCTAAAATTTAAGATGCAGAACAATTAAAATCATGCAATTATGAAAGTGGATCTGAGATAAAGTATTTTGAAACGTACTGTAACTAGATATGGAATCTTTTCATGGAAACTACTGACAGGCTAGCATTTTGCACGTTTACTGTTTGTATAGTCAACATTTACCCCTTGCATGTTTTATCCCCTCTTCCTTGATTCTCACACATCCATGCTCGCAATGCAATTACTTGCTTTCCCCTTCAACTGTGCAGGGTTAGAAGGATTTTTAAAAAGTTAACAGAGAAGTGTTTTTCCCCCACTGTCAGTTCAAACAGGTTCTCAAATGAATAAACAGCAAATTTTTTTCTTTTCTGAAATTCAAAGAAAAAAACTAAAACTTATTCTTTATTATTATAGTCCTATTGTTTACAATTTTTCCTGTAGAATAGCACTATGACTGAACACACTATAAACATCACTAATGTGCCAAAGCACGAGATCTGTTAAAAATTTAATGATGAGTTCATACAGTTTTACACATCGGCTACTTAAGTTAGTTGGCTGGTTCAGGTCATATAAAATACATAAAATATTGCAGGGCAAGAATATAAATTTTTGTGATAAACTTATTATGAATTAATAATGACCCAGTGATCCACTGGACTGTCAATGTTTTTCTATACGAAACTTACCACCCGTGTCTTGTAAACCTCAGAAGCTTCAAAAACAGCATTGTCCCAACCCGTTGATCCTCCCCTGGCAAGCTGGGGCTTCAGGCGCCAGTATTTTGTTGGTTTCCCAAAAGCCATGTTATCCTCTGTGACTATGTACGGGCCTGCAAAATCTCTGATGACGCCCGTGGACTTTGCAATACCCATGTGGCCAACAAATGGTAGCAGCCAACTGCATGAAAAATGCAAAACAATAAAGTACAAGTGGAAAAATGCTCAAGTAAAACTGCATTAATTTTACAACTGCTTTTCAAAATTCAGAACTTAAATTTATAACAAAGTTGGATTGTATTTACCTGATAAGACATGTTTTACTCTAACTTTTATTTCCAAAAAATTGAGGCTTGTCTTTTTTCTCAAAAATTTTGATGTCAATGTTTTTGCTTGAATAGCAGCAGGAAATACAGTGGACCCATGATTTTCCGACTGTCCATGGTTCTCAAGAATACTGTCAGAAAATCGAAACTGACTAATTTTGACACTTAAAAATATGTAAACAATTATGTTTAAAGTGCATTATTTTACATTAAGTCCCTGTTTAATCATCTCTGGCATAAAACCTACATGATTTTTGAATAAAATATTAATTTAATTCAATACACGTCTTTCAAATAAAATAATACCCTGACCTATATTTGACCTCTCCTTGTCATGAAAAATGTTTAAATATTGCATGGCAACAAGTTTTATCTATTGTGAAGTCCATTTTCAGTAGCTTTTTGTAAGAAAATCGAAGGATTTACCATTGAAATATTAATTTATTTAAATAATCTTATGTCCTGGAAGGGCATATACAACACTCCTTTGTCAGTCAAATAATGTCTATGCACCAAGCCCAAGTACCGTGCAAAGTCACTGCTAGCACTAAGTGGAATCTTAGGGAAAAATCAGAAGATGCGATTTTGAATGATTTATTTGTGAAGGTGGTAACGAAAAAAATCTAATGACATTTATCCACCACTGTCTCGAGTTGTATGTCTTTTAAATGAAATAAAAAGATTTAGATGTCTGCAAAATAAAACCATCTTGTATGATGCACAATCTCCGATGTGTGGTGGCTTTTAAATGCTTCGAGGGATAAGCTTCTGCTGCCCTTAGGTGAGCTTGTTTTCTCCCCAAATGTGGTTGGCAAGTGGAAGATGGTTTCCTAGCAACCAGCATGGCTTCCTCACCCCCCTCCCCCCTCATCTATCCACAAATGTTTTTCCTTCAATTTCAAGAATTTTATTATGACATTTCCTGAGGTTGATCTTGTAAAATCCCAACACTCGTAAAATCGGGGTGGCTCATAAAACTTAGGTGGCTAACACTGTTGCTATACAGGCAGCATCCAGCATAACTGCACTCAGATAAAGGTACATAGCAGTGAAAAGAGGAGTGCTCGAGACAAATATTCTCTTTACAACATTACTGAGTTGTGCATGCCACCTAACTTACAAGGCACGTGCACCTGGTGCAGTTTGAACTGGTTGGAAGAAAGGTTTTAATTGATAAAATTCAGATTAAAAGAAATTTGTTTAACAGATTATGGTATACCAATAAATGGTAGCAACAAGACTACTATATTTTATTGCTGCATGATAGCAAACATATTGTTTTAATGAACTTTGATTATGATTTCTTGCACTTTTCCCTACAATTTAAATAATAACAATAATAATAATTATTATTATTAATATTATAGTTGTGATTTTTGACAGTCCCCGACACTGATGATGTAAAATTGTTAACATTGCAAAATCGGGGTTTTACTTTAGTCTGTATTTTTTGGTTAGACTCGTGTTTTATAAAAAAGTAAATGCCAATTAATGAAATACCAAAAAACATTAACAGACTTTGTTTAATAATTAGAAAAATACAGGGATGGACAAACAAAATTTTACTTCCCTACGTGTTAGCATTATTGCATTTGAGGACAGCATGGAATACTCATATTAGAAGAATTTGGCTAAGTTAATCATTTTAATGTCACTATTACATAATCCTACTAACTTATATGCCCAAATAATTTGTGTAAGAATAATAATAATTTCTTAGAGAGACAAAAGTAAAAATGCGAGGGTCATCTTTTGTGTTTGAGGTCATCCTATAGTCAGGTAAATACGGCCGGAAGACAAGATTGCACTCTTGATATCTTTAATAAAAAATCCTCTGTAAAGAAATTAAAAACTTATTAAGCTAGTGGTCACAGAACTATCAAGCATCTGCAAGAAGTTATGGCGAAATTAGTGACTCAATAAAAAAACACCCCTAACACACACACATCACTTCTAAACTGCATAAGTAGTAAGATCAAATGCTATGAAAATACATTCTAGTATGACCAGAGAAATTTTCATTTAATAATTGATACCAACTTATACAAAATTATACCGTCAACAGAACTAAAGTTGGATAGGTGATTTCTAGCGCAGGCATCAATTTGACATAATGATGTGCGAGACATTTCATAACCAAAATGGACACAGTAGAGATCTCCAATGCTGACATAATAATGCTCCTGTCAGACATAGGCAAGATGATGGAATGGAAACACAATGGAATTTGACGTTTTGTGAAGTCCAACTAGCAGACTCTTGACTTCATCTTGATATATGGGAATTATCATTTATAAGCAAAATCGTGTGTACCACCTATGCTAGGGGTGGGGAAAATTTTTCAGGTAAGGGCCAAAACTAGATCTAAAGTTCATGCTGTGGGCCATGCTATTCAGGTGGCCGCCTGGGTATGCCGCCGAACGGTGTGCAGAGCTCCAGCAGAAATTGTTTTATTAAAAAACCGTCCAACATGTTTGAGTGAGGTCTGCTTGTAAACAGCATTTAAGAAATGTTACATTTCTGTATACATTTTTCAGTTCCTCCATTTCTCTCTATAGCATTGTGATAGTGGAAATGGCTCAAACGGGTGTTTTCACTGTAATTTTTAGGTATAAACATTCCAGTACAAAACATTAAAAAAGGAATAGAGACGTGCATCAAACCTTTATTTTTATATCATAAAATGGTAGGGTCACCACTGAAAGTCTCATAGAGGCAAGACTGCATGCCAGTTCAGTGCTTTGCGCGTAGAGGCGATGAGAGGGTTGATGCGCATGTCTCGGTCGCCCATAGCGCTCCCATGCTTTTAGGCCTCAGACATGCAAAATTCCTATAACCGGGCGGCTATCTTAAGTTTGAGTTAACGGGTCCGAGATATGTGTGTCCTGTGACAATTGTTTAAGATACTTTTTTTAAGTCATACACCTTTACTAGTCATACCAACATTGGAAAGAGTAATTTCTGATTCCAAGTAATATGTACAATTTTTTTTTTAAATATACATTTCCAAAAATATTTCAACCAACATACTGTACTATCAGATCTGAAAAACATTACAGAACACCAGTATTATAAATGAACTATAGCCACAATACCAAAACCAATTATCACAAACAGCCGTTACACATGTACTGCCTTCTCTGCATTTGGTTGAACTAAATACATTTAGTTTGCATAGTTTATTTCAATGACACATTGCAGTCTGTTATTTACAAAATGTTTTGCAAGCTGTTTCTAATGTTATTTTGGGAAGTTGTGCAGCAGGCCTCTCAAGTCAAGCTTGCTGGCCGGGCCGCAGTTTCTCCATGATTGATCTACGCTGATGTGCAGACAAATTAGTTCACCTCTTCTAGTAACATGTATACAAAATATGTCAAATCATAAATCTGTATTTAATATATATATAAAAAAAAAAATAAAAAAAACCAAGCACATTATTATGGTTGTGGATTAAGTTTCACACAAGGGAAAAGCTACCTTTGGCCCTCAATTCAACAATTCTGCTTATGATAAAATGGCATTGATGAGATTAGTTCAGCCTTGATGTAACCATAAAAACAGGATGGAATGCTCCATGGCAGTGGAATCAGCAGTCAAGAGCTTTTATGACAAAAAAAAACTTTAACAAGCACCCTAGTTGTATAATAAAATAAAATAAGATACAAATACTCAACTCGCATATCAGATTGGCTACCTACAGTCAGTTTAACACTGGATATGACCTAGCCAGTTCAACACACCCGAGAGAGCAATAGCATTCCAGACACTACATTAAGCACAAGTGAATGAGATATTACTTCTGATTGGAATCTTAGTTCCCTGACAGGAGAGATCACAAAACATTTGAACAGTGCACACAAGGCTGAAACGATCAACATGCTGTGAACGACTATTAAGAGGCTGAAAAAGTAAAAGCAGAACTGTACCTCACAGATGTTAATGTGATGACATCAGGCATCAATTTGTATGTTATTTTACTGACTCCAAAATGTACAATCAATATCTCTACTGAATTCAGCATGGAATCTGCAGCTCATAAAGGACTCTCTCATTGCTCTACAAGACCACTATTATCATTAGGAAATGGGAATCATCTAGGCAGCCAGGAATAGCCGGGTGAACCCACTATGCGATGACCAGACATCTTTCTGTAGTATGCCACAAGATTGCAAACTTCTACATGTTTGGGAAATGGATTCACTCTCATATGATAACAAAATGTCATTTTTGGGCATTATTTATTCTTCTTGAGCCAAGTCACTGATATGGTTGATTATTCACAGATGCAGATAATATTGCATTATATGTGAGGTGCCCCCATTGACTAACACACTAATCAACATTAAAAAAACAATTTTTAGCTTGCTTCATTTACTCTCTTGGCATGCTCAATTTGAATCACTTATAAAATTAGAATTAAGGTCCTTAAACAATGGCTGTATCATGCCTCGTACAGCTTTTTTGTTTCAACATTCAGTCTGAAGAGATAAACCACAGTAACCCATTTACCACTGGAAATAAGCCTTAAATGGTTACTTCAATAAATTCTACAGCTGATCATCCACCTTTGTGTGGCTTACCTTTTCAAGCTGACAATTTTTTTCAGCATTTTAAAATGACATACAGAAGAAAAACGTAAGGATAGCAAAGAGCCTCTGCTGAAAACTGACAACTGAAAAGTAAAACTTATGGTTCAACCCTAAAATATACAGCCACAGCGCTTGGGATTAAGCATGTTGCATGCATTTTGGCTGTGTGTATATTACTTGTGCTGCATAAAACATACAGGAGACAGAGCACAACATACTATAGAATTTGTGCCTCAGAAATGCAACATCCCAAGAAAAAGTAATGCCTCAACAATCATTATTATGCAACCAAAGGAGTAACATTGGATTTGAATCTTGTCATTGATCCTCAACAGGGCAACCTCACGTAACTGTCGAACCAGCCCTTAATTTAAATGGTTTACCTACTAATGAATAAGAAGTTTGGTGCAAACTGCTTCACAATACTGTTGCAAATGGGTTACATCAAATTGTCCAATAACAATAAATTATGAGCACACACAGCACAAATATTTTTGGAAGTAAATTTTTGTCTTCCTTAAATTAATGAGCCTTCTTCCTCGCCAGCTGCCACCATCCAGAATTTGGAACACACAGTCGAACAATTGTGGGCCCATCTGCCTCAGGGAAACATACAGCGTCTGCTATACTCCATGGAGCGTGTATCACAGTGTGGCGGGTGCGACACACTATTGAAAATAACCCGACGGCATACCACAGATCCATATGTAATTGTCCTGCTGTTCTGTTTTTGTGATCGTGTGTATTACTCATCCATATCACTACCTCTATAAAGTTTCAAAGTTTCAGAACCATCTAATGCATCCTTCTGTGTGTGCTATTTTTTTTGTCCGGCAGTGTAGAATAGGCTCTATCTTGTTAATAACCTTGGCTACTTTTTTGGCCTTGAAAACAGCACACCAAGATTGTGCTTCAATGCACGCAGCCCTAAAATTTGCCTTTTCCTTTAGAATGTTTGCGACTCAATCTGGGTTGTTTCAAATTTGGCACTGAATTCATCCTGCCTAGTTTTCAAAATAGTTTGTAACTGTGACTTAAGATCTGCCTGGCTAGTTGAGAACTTAGTTAAAATGAACTTATATTCTTTTAAATTTAAGTGCAACAAAGTGCATGGGGTCTTCCCTAAATATATATTGGGCCAGGCTGGGTTTGGATGGGATATCAGCCAGTAAAAAAAGACAGGCCTGGTACTTGCAGAGTACCAACAGACAGAGCTGCATTGCTTAAGGCAACTGCATTTCATAGTTGACAGTATTAACATAGTGATGGTTCCAATATGACACTATGCTGGGTCATTAGCATGGATTGACAAGCCGTGATGGATAATTTCATCCAAAATGACATACAGCTACCTTATAATTCATCAATTCTTAAACTGTAGTCAGCAGAGCCCTGGGGGTCCTTGAACTTATAGTCAGGGGTCTGCAAGTGAAACTAAATTTTATTGATGTTACTTTATTATAAAAAAAACATACTAAAAACGGTAAATTATGCTGTAACTGTGTAACCTCTTTTTGTTATTAATGAAGATGGTTTTTGTATTTGTTGTAACCTAAACTTGACATTGTAACAATTTGTATAATGAGAAATAAATAGGTTGTACACATGAAAATATTTTCTTGGCTTGTATTACAGAAACAATGGGTGGTTCTGTGAAATCTACATAATATCAAAGGGGTTCATCAAATCACAAAGTTTAAGAACCCCTGAAACATTCATACTGAAGCAAGCTAGCCATGTTCCAAAGTATAGGTTTCCTTAGGTTCTAATTCTTGGCCCCACTAGGTAGAGCGAAGTGGAGAGCTGTGGGGGGTGGGGGTCTTAACATTGAGGTCTTGAGTGAGGTGAGAATGGAGCAATGCTGGAATATAAGGGCGGGAAATGGGAGATCTCCAAGAAAACCTTCCAACCAGCAGCAGCATCCAGTATGATTCCCACATGCGAAAATTCAGGAGTGACCCCGCTGGAAATCGAACCTGGTTTGCTTAGGTGGGATGCAAGTAGCCCACTACATCATTGTGACCCCTGCCCACTAAGCAATTGCCACATCTATGATATGACAGAGTTGCAGAATGAATATAAAATAAGTAATCTGGATATCAGTTTCAACAAATTTGTATCAGTTCTTTTTTGAAAAAATTTTAAAGTTAGTGAATGTCATAAATATTTTTGNAGTTAGTGAATGTTATAAATATTTTTGTACGGTGGCTACATGATGAAGAAAGGTCATCTTCAGTCAAATAATGTGTTCCATTAGTTGTAAGTGGCTGATGCAAAATTCTTGCAGTTATCGCACAGAGCAAACATGACAGTCTATTTCATGGATGACAGTCTTTAAACAGAAAATCATGAGCTTCATGTATGTAGTATAGGTTTGATTGAATTCAAGAGTGCTTGGTTAGCTGAATTTGTGGTGAAAATCAGGGAATTCAAAGCTCTTGTNAAAGTTAGTGAATGTCATAAATATTTTTGTACGGTGGCTACACAATGAAGAAAGGTCATCTTCAGTCAAATAATGTGTTCCATTAGTTGTAAGTGGCTGATGTAAAATTCTTGCAGTTATCGCACAGAGCAAACATGTCAGTCTATTTCATGGATGAAAGTCTTTAAACAGAAAATCATGAGCTTCATGTATGTTGTATAGGTTTGATTGAATTCAAGAGTGCTTGGTTAGCTGAATTTGTGGTGAAAATCAGGGAATTCAAAGCTCTTGTTACTCTGTGAAAGTAAATGAAACTGGCAACATATCTGTTTCTCTCACAGTAAGAATAATACCAACATAAATTATTCAACCATCTTTCTCAACTCTGAAAAAGGAAAAATCCAATAGTAATAGCTGGCTTGTGCCCGGCGAGACAAATCCTACAAATACCAAACAGACTCTCATCAAACTTTAATGCTGTTTTCCTTATGTAGTGTCGTTTGACGACTTTAGTAAAATGTGACTACTCAAGAATTTTACTTTCCAAAGAATGTGCATCACAAAATTACACCACACCCCAAAAAAAAAGAGAATGTCTATGATACTGGGTTCTGCAATCTTTTTGTATTGGTATCCGGGTGACAAACATACTGAACAAACAATATGTGTACGTAGTCCACTGCATTGCAAGCAAACACTGTGGATACCATTCATTTAGTAAGTTAACAAAAATAAACATTGCCATCTCATCAAATGTGACGAAATTAACACATGACTGGAAATCCAATNAAGAGAATGTCTATGATACTGGGTTCTGCAATCTTTTTGTATTGGTATCCGGGTGACAAACATACTGAACAAACAATATGTGTACGTAGTCCACTGCATGGCAAGCAAACACTGTGGATACCATTAATTTAGTAAGTTAACAAAAATAAACATTGCCATCTCATCAAATGTGACGAAATTAACACATGACTGGAAATCCAATTTCTTTATTTAGTGCAATATGAGTAAATTTGTAGGAAATGAAGTGGCACACACATCAATTTTACACTGTTGAAACACCTGCACATTGTTCCCACCTAAGGCAGACATTGACAATATGAATGAGATGATATGAGGCTGGCACCAAGCACAGCCTGCTGTCTACTTTAAAGGACAGACCTGTTGATCCTCATCAACTTAGTGTTGATGAGCTGCTGATGAAGCAGAAAAAAAATGCAGTGGTAGAGGGAACACAGTATTTTGAGTGAGTGAGTGAAGAGATTTGGACGGCTCTTAGCAGCGAGGTCTTAAGAGCAGAGGGGGGTGATTGAGGCGAGTATGGAACAGCACCGGAAATAAAGGGCGGGGGAAATAGGAGNGATTTGGACGGCTCTTAGCAGCGAGGTCTTAAGAGCAGAGGGGGGTGATTGAGGCGAGTATGGAACAGCACCGGAAATAAAGGGCGGGGGAAATAGGAGATCCCCGAGAAAACCAGCTGACCAGCAGCATCGCCTGGCATGATTCCCACATGCAAAAATCTGAGAGCGACTCGGCCAGAGATTCAACCCGGTTTGCCTCACAGTATCTTAAGGCACAGACTACTGACAACCTCCACCACAACAGAAATATACACTTATATCCACCAAGGCTCAAAACGTAGCACCTTTATACAAAAATAGAGCAGTAACATGAAGGTGACAAAATCCCTTCCTACTTGAACAGATGGTTGTAAAACAAAATNTTTATACAAAAATAGAGCAGTAACATGAAGGTGACAAAATCCCTTCCTACTTGAACAGATGGTTGTAAAACAAAATACCTATGTACAAATAAGCAATGGATACTATCAACACAATATGGAACATGTTGTATTTGCTAAGAAAATGTTTATAATACTCTTCTTGCTTGATCAGAAAATTAGAAATTACATTTCTGAAAACGTATTTTTAAAATTTACAATAACTCAGCAATGCATTTCATGAAGTACCACAAATAAATAATCTGTGCCCATAAAAAACACAAATATAACTTGTGTGTGCTTACCATTCATCCATTTTATCTCATTAAAATCTTCATTATAAATCATGAATAAAAAAAAAAATTGCAGCAGCAAATGTAAAGAAAAAATCTTGAAGTATCACACTAAATTACAGTGAAAACTAATGAAGATGGACCTCGCGGCAAATTGTTAAATACGCATCAAAACGTAAAGTTTCCCTTGGTGCATGTTGCATGTCGCCTGTTCACTTGGTTGGCGGTAAGTGTCGCCCTGGTGGCGCTACAGCTGGTGCTGCTAGTGCACTCCTTCAGTATGNTTTATACAAAAATAGAGCAGTAACATGAAGGTGACAAAATCCCTTCCTACTTGAACAGATGGTTGTAAAACAAAATGCCTATGTACAAATAAGCAATGGATACTATCAACACAATATGAAACAGGTTGTATTTGCTAAGAAAATGTTTATAATACTCTTCTTGCTTAATCAGAAAATTAGAAATTACATTTCTGAAAACGTATTTTTAAAATTTACAATAACTCAGCAATGCATTTCATGAAGTACCACAAATAAATAATCTGTGCCCATAAAAACACAAATATAACTTGTGTGTGCTTACCATTCATCCATTTTATATCATTAAAATCTTCATTATAAATCATGAATCAAAAAAAAATTGCAGCAGCAAATGTAAAGAAAAAATCTTGAAGTATCACACTAAAATACAGTGAAAACAAATGAAGATGGACCTCGCGGCAAATTGTTAAATACGCATTAAAACGTAAAGTTTCCCTTGGTGCATGTTGCACGTCGTCTGTTCACTTGGTTGGCGGTAAGTGTCGCCCTGGTGGCGCTACAGCTGGTGCTGCTAGTGCACTCCTTCAGCATGCGTCGGAATGGCGATAACACAGCAACAAAAAGCATTTTGCGTTCTCTGTTTCAACAAGTGTGAGTCAATTATCAATTATAACTGTTCAGCGTGATTTTCTTTGACAGTCTGGCACTGCATCCCCTAGTACGCAGAGCATCAGACGGTGGCATGAGCAGTTTCAAGAGAATGGTTGTTAATGTAAGGGAAAGTCCACAGGTTGCCCCCAGTGTACCTGAATAAGATGTAAAGAGCATCCGGCAGTTTTGTACGGAGACCATATAAGTTCACTCGTGACAGCAGAAAGTTGGCTGTCTCCCATATGACTGTCTGGCGTGTTTTGCAGAGACAATTGTTTTTCAAACCAAACAGAATTCGAGTGCTACAAGCCCTTCGTGATGTTGATAAACAATGACGGCTTGAGTTTTGTGAATTCATTCTGGGCATGGAAATGTAAAATGAAAACTTTTGTTAGCATTTGGTGTTCAGTGATGAGGCCATGTTCCATTTAAGTGGAAAAGTGCACCGCCACAACGTACAAATATGGGGAACATAGCGGCCAGAAACCATAGTCGAGCATGAGAGACCCTCCAAAGCTGAATGTGTTTTGTGCCATTTCCCAAGAGCAGGTGTACGGTCTGTTAATTTTTTGGAAAACTCAGTTACGGGAATGTTATATCTGGATATGTTGGAGTTCTAGCTGTTTCCACAATTACGTGAACATTCCGATAATTTCATTTTTCAACAGGACAGAGCACCACCGCACTGGCACCTGCATGTCAGAGAATTTCTGAACAATGAGCTTCCTGAACAATGGATCGTCCGTAAGGGGCTTACGGATCGCACATTGCTCACTGGCCTCCATGGTTTCCTGATCTCAGCGTAGGTGATTTTTGGGGTTTGTAAAAAACTCCATCTACATGCCTCCCCTTCCAACAACTGTGTGCGAACTGTGATGCCATATAGCAACAGCAGTGGCTGCGATAACACATAACATGCTCGCATGAGTATGGGGTGAGTTTTACTACTATTTAGACCTATGCCATGCGTCCGGGGAGGGCACATAAATCATTTGTGAAAAGATAACTTAAAACTTTGTATTCTTATATATATTAAAATTTACCCGAAGGTTTTATGAGCATGCATGTAAAGGTATAGCCTTGTGAAATCAGATGAATCTTTTTGATACACGCTGTATTTAAAATCCAATTCGTTCTAGTAAATACTTGACTATATACAATAAATTATATTTACATACGTTAAAAGTGGAATAGGTGTCCATACAATACAAAATGGATATCTGGACCTCTTGTGGTCTATAGGTGCATCCATCAACTGGTCTCGGCTACTTGATGAACTCATATCGCCTGAAGATGACGTCATTGGTCACCTGGAAAATAAAATTAAAACAATTTTTCAAAATAGTATAAAATAGACATCACTAAATCTCATTACCTATGCTGCTATATACAATTATACCATTATGGCTATGTTTATATGCATTATAGAAGGTTCATAATTACACTTGCAATTGGGGAGATCATCTAGGGTAATTGTGCTGTTACCAGCTCTGCTTTTATCTGGTGGCTTTAATATTTCTGAAATTAATTCAGCATATGCCTGTATGTAAGCAACATGGTAGAAGTTTTGAAACATCTTGCACCATCCCAAAATGTGTATGGCAGTATTTCTGATTTAAGGCTCTCACTTTCTCATAACTATTAATTTTCAGCAAATTTTCAATTGCTTTAATTAAACATTATGTCACATGTAAGGTCAAGAGAATCAATTCACACGTAAGCAGCAGTGTTTGTACGTTACTGGAAACTGATAATAAAATTAAGTTTAAAAGTGTTTAGGTGTGTTTTCTTTCCTATACTATATGTAAAGTTAGTATCATGTGTTTTATCCATAAATGTTACATTTACATTGGTCCCCTGTTTGTGTTAATGCTAGGTTTCTGCTAAGTGCTAACACCTGTGATTTACAAAAAAAAACCTAGATTAGATGTTAGATTTGGTCAGTCACACATTAAAAGCAAAGTGCTAAAAGATAGTGATGCTTATAGTTATGCATAATTTATTTAGATGTTTTTTATCAAGAAAATTACAGGAATGTTACAGAGGTCTATGAAAATTGCTTTGTGTAAGGGTTCTTCCTGTTTACGGAAATTTTTACCATATCCTCAAAGAAATTTTGCTACCATACTGATTGTAGCCTTAGTCCTGGCATTAAAGGGACTTAGGAAATTAATGAATGGTACACTTACAACTCTGGGTTCCAGTGTTACAACTTTTACTTTTTATCAACCTCACAGGTTTACCAAATAGTTTCTATAAAGTTTCCGTATTTTAAATGTAAATCTTCTGTACCAATCATAAAATTTCCATACACATAAAAGGGTGCCAGAAATATTTCTTAAAATCTTTACTAAAACATAAATTTACACCATTACATTTTCATCCATAACAGATAGCATAAAACTCTTTACTTGTTTAAGAGACTACTGTTTTTTTCACATTGCTTGTTAAATTGACGTTGAATACTGAATATTCAGTAAAATTAGCAACTGTAGGNAGAGTACTGTTTTTTTCACATTGCTTGTTAAATTGACGTTGAATACTGAATATTCAGTAAAATTAGCAACTGTAGGGAAAAGAATATAAAAACTTTATACAGAAACATTTTGGTTATTCTTTCAAGTTTCAAAACAAACAAAAAACTTTACTGATAGTAAGCACAGGATACCACAAAATACCACATTCCCATTTAATTTCACTACTTCAAAAATTACTAAAAGATTGTAATTAATACACTCCATTTATTTATGCGACGTTTTCAGGTAGCATAGCTGCTACTTACTACTCTATGTACAAAAATATTTCACTAACTCTTCAAGGTACACAAAGACTTCTGTCATGAACCGCCAAAGTCAAGTCATAATCAGATAAGAATTTATGTACTTTTATAGCGTGTGGACCATATAACCCTATGTCCTTCTCTGTCTTTACCGCAGTGTGTCAGAGTCCAGATTCCACTCGACTGTCCTGTGATGGCAGAGAACCACTGTTGACATGGCACTAGCACCTTGCACTGTTTACTCAGTGCTTCATAAATTACCTATAATCTGTGCAATGTCCACTGACTCACACTTGTTAATTATCCACATAATTTTTAAAACATTCTTCTAAGATTTTTTTACCCTGCATTTCTTTGATGTTCGTAGCTCTCTCAACTACCAAGTTTTCATACTGTGTGTAGAGTGCATTCAAAAACAACCTTCTGAGAAATATTCTAACAACATTTGTAGAACCAAACGTAGGTACCACTTTCATGTTAAATTTTTGATGATGAAAATTACAACAGATATCTTATTTTGTTGTCTACTAGTGTCACAGAATTGTTGACCAAAATAATATGACTTTTGCTTTCTATTTCTATAAAAATTTGATATGCAGCTGCATCATGACAAAAATTTTCAGTAGTCAGATTATAGAGTAACGAAAACAAATTATAAATATGTTAGTTGAATGCAACCAATGGCATATACACTGGAGAGCCAAAAAAACTGGTATAGGCGTGCGTATACAAATAACAGAGGTATGGAACCAATCAGAGTAACGCGATGCTGTCGGCAGCGCCTATATAAGACAACAAGTGTCTGGCAAAGTTGCTAGATCAGTTACTGCTGCTACAATGGCAGATTATCAAGATTTAAGTGAGTTTGAACGTGGTGTTATAGTCAGCGCACGAGAGATGGGACAGCATCTCTGAGGTAGCGATAAAAGTTGGATTTTCGCGTACGACCATTTCATGAGTGTACCATGAATATCTGGAATCCGGTAAAACATCAAATCTTTGACATTGCTGCGGCCGGAAAAAGATTGTGAACGAACGGGACAAACGACGACTGACGAGAATCATTAAACGTGACAGACGTGCTACCCTTTCTCAAATTGGCGCAGATTTCAATGCTGGGACATCAACAAGTGCCAGCGTACGAACTATTCGACGGACCAACATTGATATGGGCTTTCGGAGCCGAAGGCCCACTCGTATACCGTTGTTGACTGCACGACACAAAGCTTGACGCCTCGCCTGGGCCCGCCAACACCGCCATTGGATTGTTGATGACTGGAAACACGTTGCCTGGTCTGACGAGTCTCGTTTCCAATTGTATCGGGTGGATGGATGTGTACAGGTATGGAGACATCTTCATAAATCCATGAACCCTACATGTCAACAGGGGACTGTTCAAGTTGGTGGAGGTTCTGTCATGGTATGGGGCATGTGCAGTTGGTGTGAAATGGGACCCCCCGATACGTCTAGATACGACTCTGACGGGTGACAGATACGTAAGCATCCTGTCCGATCACCTGCACCCATTCATGTCCGTTGTGCATTACGACGGACGTGTACAATTCCAGCAGGACAATGCGACACCTCACATGTCGAGAGTTGCTACAGAGTGGCTCCAGGAACACTCTTCTGACTTGAGACACTTCCATTGGCCACCTAAATCACCAGACATGAACATTATTGAGCATATCTGGGATGCCTTGCAACGTGCTGTTCAGAAGAGATCTTCACCGCCTTGCACTCATATTGATTTGTGGACTGCCCTGCAGGATTCATGGTGTGAAATGCCTCCTGCATACCTTCAGACATTAGTTAAGTTCGTGCCACGTTGTCTTGTGGCACTTCTGCGTGCTCGCGGTGGCCCTACACGATATTAGGCAGGCATACCAGTTTTTTTTTGGCTCTTCAGTTTATAATAGTACAGGAATTTATAACTGTCTACTAAGGTTTCTTTTCACACACCTATAGTGTACTATGTTATAATGTAATAAATGTTTCATGATTTTTTTCTGAATTTGGGAAATTCTTTACATTGTTAAATGTGCCTGGCTGTTACCAGGTTTGAGGGTGATGGAGCTCCTAATAAAATAAAAGAACTAAATTTAATTTCCTAATTTATTTATGGTGCTATAAAAATCCTCTACAGCTGTTTCTTCCACAATTACAGTCCTCTGTGAAAGTAGTAATTGCTGAATATCTAATTATATAAATAAATTTAATAAATACTGGTGTTCAACATTATAGCAACAAATAGACATCCATCCCTCCTGTGTAAATTTTGCCACAAGAGTGTATCAGGTGATGGTATATATTAAAGTAAAAACAAAGTAAGCATTGCAAAATCATTTNAAAATTTTGCCACAAGAGTGTATCAGGTGATGGTATATATTAAAGTAAAAACAAAGTAAGCATTGCAAAATCATTTATTGATGAACTAACAGGAAAAATCAACACATGTTCTGCTTTTCGAGAGTTAGTCATAATCACACACATTCAGAAAACCTGTTACATGAGCTCAATATGGCACATGATCACCTCTGGCAGCATACAAGCCTGACAACGATGTGGCATGCTCCAAATAAGGTCATTAATCATAGTTTGCAGTATTAACACCCGTTCTTCCTGTAGAGCAGCTTGTAAGCCCTGGAGAGTGATTAGTGGATTGAGACATGATGCAACTTATCTCCCTAGAGCATCCCACACATGCTCTATTAGATTTAAGTTGGGAGAGCAAGCAGGCCAATTCATGTGTGCAATATCTTCCGTTTCCAGGAAGACATCAACCAGCTATGCTCAATGAGGCCAAGCATTATCATCCATCAGAGGGAAGTCGGGGCCCACAGCACCTTGGAAAAACCAGACATGGGGTGCCATGTCACAATATCTCGTCATGATACCTGACAGCAGTCAAACCTTGCCGGTTTACCCATACATCATGGATAGGTGTTCAAATGGTTAGCATAATGCCTCCCTATACCATCATTGATCCACCTCCATATTGGTCTCTCTTCACAATGTTTGAGGGCCGAATCATTTTCCAGGTTCTCTCTAGATGCGAACCCATGGAGAATCACTCTGAAAACAGAATCTGAACTTGTCCATAAAGAGAACATTAGCCCATGTTTGATTGCCCAGTGGAGATGTTGATGGTTCCACTCTAGACCTCTTCATCTGTGAACACGCATTAGGAATACACATGCAGCAGGTCTCTAGCAATAAAGGCCTCTCTGTCTAAGCCATCTGTAGATTGTGTGCCTCGATACAACTGTTCCAGTGGATGCTGCGAGGTCAGATACCAGCTGCTGTGCAGTACTACAGTGGTACTCTTTTGCCCTTATGGCCAAATAACAGTCCTCTCTTTCTGATGTAACTCTCGATCGTCCTTGCCTCAACCTTCAGTAAACAGTTCTGGATGCAAATGCTGCCACATCCGAAAAACAACAGAAAACAATGCACATTAAGCCTTCTTCCACATCAACTTGAAACTGTCCAACTTTNCTGCCACATCCGAAAAACAACAGAAAACAATGCACATTAAGCCTTCTTCCACATCAACTTGAAACTGTCCAACTTTCATTCTTTATATTGCCCTCCACCGCACGAAATCTTCCAGGCATCATCTCCGTGCCATAGCTAAATGTGTGTACACAATGAACGTTGATGTTTAACTAATACGGCAGTAAACACTATGCACACCGTTCAATAGAGCCACTGAGGTATCACTTTCGTGGTTGTAAGAGGNCTGCCACATCCGAAAAACAACAGAAAACAATGCACATTAAGCCTTCTTCCACATCAACTTGAAACTGTCCAACTTTAATTCTTTATATTGCCCTCCACCGCACGAAATCTTCCAGGCATCATCTTCGTGCCATAGCTAAATGTGTGTACACAATGAACGTTGATGTTCAACTAATACGGCAGTAAACACTATGCACACCGTTCAATAGAGCCACTGAGGTATCACTTTCGTGGTTGTAAGAGGAACGTAATGCCATCTGCTGTTCAAAATATGGGTATATTTTCATTTGTTTCCATTTTACTATCATCCAAAACTATCTTGTGGCACAATTATCATGGGAGGGCCAGACGTCTGTTTATTGCTTTAATTTTGGACACAGACTCCTGCTTACAAAAACAGTGTAGTCTAACATGTACTGTAAATCAGTCCAGTTGCACCAATGCATCACTTTTGTAATTTCCCACCTATGCTCTAACACCCGGTTAACAGTACACACTGCTGCACTTGTCTGCAAGAATACCAATTACTTCACAATAGCTTTGACTCACAGGTCACCTCACCATGCACCACCATCTGCACATGCATGAGAACTCTCATTGATGGGGTGAGAGCTGTATTTTTTGCTGATCTTTTCTGCACATATGCATGCCCCTGATGTCCCAATTAAGTGTCCATAGATTTCTTGATCGAAGGAGGCAATCCCACCTTTATGGAAGATGTTGGTTGCCATCAGATGCAAGAAGTCAACCACAGGAATGTCATATCTTTCCTCCCCGTATCTCAAACTATTGTCATCCAAGGATGGACTATGGCCCTGTGGAGGCGTGAGTCACGCAGGCCGCCAACTGGCAACGGGTGATCCGTAGGGTGGGGAAGGATGGACTACTGGCTCACTATAGATACTTCCTGAAGGTTTATTTCAGTGTAAATTGCCTTAGTATTATTTAAAATCAAAACAATAATAGAGTGCCACCATTTCAACATGCCGTTTTCTGAAAATTTACCCACTTACGTGTAAAAGAATTTTGTACAATTTTATTGAAAAAGTTAATATTTAAATACATTATTACAATGTGTTTTGTCTCAAGTTCAATAATTTTATCGTGTTTGAAAATATTGTGAGCCTTGGCTCATCCAGTATTTACAATTTTATAATTTTCCTTCAATAATGATACACTGGCAACCCCATCTCTATACACACTGCATGAGCATTCATGGCTGAATCACAAAGTCCTCATACAAAAAATGCTAGTGATACATTAAAACTTTCTGAAAGGAAACAATTATTCCTCTCTCTCTCTCTCTCTCTTGCCACAGGAACTATAAGGTTATAACTTTGCAGATGAGTCATTCCATGTCAAATGATCTAGTGGAAAAACCTCAACCTCATATATTTTCTNTAAGGTTATAACTTTGCAGATGAGTCATTCCATGTCAAATGATCTAGTGGAAAAACCTCAACCTCATATATTTTCTCTAGAATGCTGCGCACTATCATTGTCATACAGTGTGTTTCCTGAAAGTAACTAAATTTCTGCATCCTCTCAAAGCACCTTTATTTTTGGATACAGCCAAAAGATGCAGTGTACTAAGTCAGGGAAATCAGGTGATTAGTCACGGCTTAGAATGGATTTCTGGACCAGGAATGTGTGAACTTGTAACATTTCATTTGCTGGTGTCGTGGTGGAGAATCCATTTGACATGACAAAGTTCTAGTTTTTGCCTCTGAAGAGATTCCTATAACCTTTTCAGAATTTTCGAGAAACAATGTTGATTGATCACTGCATGTTATAATTTAAAAAAACACCAACACAGTTCTGAACTGAGAACAAGACATGCATGCTTTCTTTACGTAAAGTGAATTCTTGTTTTTTACACTACATGTTCTGGCATTTTATTTCCACCATTTACTGGAAACACCACATTTCATCACCAGTAATAACCCTATTAAAGGTTACGCCTGCCTACAGCTATTTTGTACATTTGAGGCCTCAAAACGTGAGCTATAAGGCAGACTCTTGTTAACTTACCACTTGTCTTGTCACCTCTACGTGTAAAGCGCTTAACTGGAGTATAGACTTATCATCAGCAACTCGCATAAAAGTGACTTTAAATGGTGTCCCTATATTTTTATGACATTCCAACAAAGATAAAAGTATGATGCATGTCTAAAGATAAATAGCATACAAAATTTGGCAACTAAAACTGATACCGAAAACACCTGTTTTAGCCATTTTCACACTGAGTAAAAAAAAATCATCCTTTGAAGTAAAATGTGATTATGAAACATTTTTTGAGCTCAAAAGTTTCTGAAATGTTTTTAGTGTTTAGACAGCACTACAAAATATTAAACTGTAATAATTATGTGTTTTCTACGAAACCTATGCTACACACTTCACACGCTAGACAGAGCCTTAAAATATATTTGCATTATTCAAAAGAGTGGACAAAATTTGAAGACCTCATTTCTTATTGTCTATAAATATTGAAAACACCAACTTTACAGAAATCTTTCATTCCTCCATTAGAATATGTCACTATATTTCCCTGCTGTTGTTCAATTACAGTATTCTGCTATCATTTGCAAACTCAATCAACAATCTGAGCATAAGGTTACCACTCTGTACACATGTGCAACTGCCCTTTGCATTTTTGGCTGCCTTATTCTTGCTCTCCTTAAACTACTTCTGTTATTCAAAAACACTCAATTTCTTTATGACATGTTTGCCAAAAGCCTGTTATAATAGAACTGAGGTTTCACTTGCACTTTTGCCAATTTACATGCACAATTTAAGGGTTCTGCCTACCTGGCGCTTGAACTGCGTTGCAGTGTGTTTGAAATCCTGGTTTTTTGACAAAACCATTAAATATGCACCCAGTATGTTTATCTACAAAAATACATCATACCCCAGATGAGGAAGGAATGATACTTTTAAGTTACCATGCAAGCTGTAAATATTACGAAAATATAACTTGAATAAATATTTACACGCCATAAAAATTTGAAGGATACCAAAAGTTTCCAGTTTAAGAACTTAGGCATGCTATCAAAACACCTGGAGGACTTACAAGAGGTTGAGGTATAGGTGATCATATTCTTGTTCGGTGACCGCTTTCTCTTTTTGGACCCTCGAAATGTGTGAAAATTGATGAACAAACATTTTAAAATCAGAAATGGACTGATGAGGGAAACAGTTGAAAACGGTGATAAGTATGAAATCAAAGGTACAGAAGATAAAAATAGTTATTAGTTCCTAAATAAGTGATAAGGAAGAAACAGAGGATGAATCTACTGGGGAAAAAAGATAACTGTACCTCCAGAGAAGTGAAAGATAACCCTACAGACTATGTTTAATGAGTACGGAAATTTACTTCGACTGAAAGTAGTAAATTTTGTACAAAAGTTCCACAAAAAAATGAGATGGAGAAAGGGGAAATTGAATTACAATGTGTAGAAAGTGGACAGCAAATACCCAATATCCTAACCAATGGACTACCAAGATATGTGTTTGAGAGGCCATGTTATCTAACGTTGCTGCTTTTCACAAATGCTTCATCACTGTTCTTGCATTGAAGTCTTGACGAAAGTGCAGCTACTGATGGCACTGACAGTGCTGCTTTGGTTTTGATAAAGAACATAAAATATTTCTGGCAAGTAAGCCAAAAACCAACCAGTGTTGAGGGGTTGGTACAGTTGAAAAAAAAAAAAAAAAAAAAAGAGACTATTTGGTAGGGTGCTGTGAATATCTGG
This sequence comes from Clitarchus hookeri, assembly GCA_002778355.1. NCBI lineage: Eukaryota > Metazoa > Arthropoda > Insecta > Phasmatodea > Phasmatidae > Clitarchus > Clitarchus hookeri. The sequence continues at coordinate 180,373 of NQII01003621.1, read as the reverse complement.
AGAGGTGTGTGTAAGACAGTGTAAAATGGAATTGTTATGTAGAACTGAAGCAGTGAAGAGAATTTTATTCATGTGAGCCTGTCTTTTTAACTAGTATATGCAGATTTTGAAGAGTGCAGACTGCAGACCGCAGTACATGCATTTGTGGATCTTTTCAAATCTGGCAGTGAACAGTTATACCTAAACAGTGTGCAGAAGTCCTGGGTGTGTTATGGGTTGAGAATCATTATATTTGTGTGTGAATGTGCCAAACTTTTGAGTTACGACCTGTGCTTGGCCTCGTCTTTTTACAGAATTCTGGTATAGTCCATTCATGCAACAAAAGCTTAAACAAGTCTAGAAAATCACATCAGAGGGACAACACACCACATTCGTGCACTCTCAAGTGTAACAGTATTTTGAATAATAACTATTTCCTACTAGGCATTACCAATACGCCTATTTCCTCTCTGTGCTTATTCATATTAATTATAAATTAAATATTATAATTTATAGAGAAAACACTGTGAAGGCCCAAGTAAAAGTTAAATTTAACCAAAAATAAGGTAAAAGTATAAAATGCTTTCAATACAAGACATTCAGGAAATAACCAGGCACATCATACATGGGACGATTTTTCAAAGGTTTGATTCAAAAAGTGTGAATAAACAGTGAATAGACCATATATTATGGTGTTAATGGTAACTGAATTGAAGTTATGTTACCTATATTTGTAAAAATGAAGAATAGTTGTTTAGCTACATTATATCAACCCAGACACTATTTGGGTTCAATGTGCCATTTCCTTTGCATAATATTGTCGATGTTCATGCTTTTTTCTGTTGTGAGGTAAGTAGTCCAGTGTTTTTCTTGCAGATGATGGTGTTGGTAGCAGGTTTTTTGTATTTTATTTATAAGAGGTTTGCACAAGGGTTTGTAACTGTTAGAATTTCAATTATTTGTAAAAGCACTTATTTTTCATAATTACAGACAGATTAAAATCTTTACCACACCTTTGGAGGGTAATTATCTAGACATGGATCTCGTCTAAAAGAAAGGTTTCTTCCGATTAATTGTGCTATAGTTTACTTCCACTAGGTCTGCCAAGTTGCAAATACATGGTACCATTAAATACGGTTACATAAGTGAAGTAAAAAAATAACTGAAATGTTGCCAAGTGACATACCTTATTGTTAACATAAACTGCCATGAAGTAGGTGAAATGGGGTTTTTTTTTAATGTATGCCCGCTTGAGATGAAATATGTCCGACATACCTCGTTGTGTTTTTTGTGAAGAAAATATTAAGGACAGAATGGTAGTTATCTGTCAGTGTTTAAACAAGCTGCCATGTTGCTGCCTTGATCCTTTTATAACTGCAGAAGCACCATGAACAACAGTTTATAGTTGGCATGGAAAATTCCTGCTCGGGTAGCTTCTGTATTGCAGGTAGTGAGGTACTTGGTGAGAAGTATAGTTGTGCGCAAGGGGGGTGCAGCGGCACCCCCCATTGCATTGTCATAAGGAAGATAAAAAGAGAATCTTACCAATTTAATATTTTCAATAGACAGTCAGTGTTTGAAATGACAACTAAATTAAAAATATCTTTAAAGTAGTATAGACAATTTATAATGTATATGTTTAAATACGTTCTTAATTTGTAGTTTTAATCTCGTAAAAGTGGATCTTCATTTTGCGATTTGCAACCCCAATTACCTAATGCTGCACACGCTTATGGTGAGAAGAGTTTTGTTGCATTAGCTAATAGCATTTTGCTAATCTTATGTGCATAACTGGGATAGGACGATTCAAGTCAGCTATGCAGTGTGTGTTACCTTGAACATTACCAATCAGCAAACCTAGCGGAATTGGGGTTTTTCATTTGGTTTCCCAATGAAAGAATATGCATGCGTAATTTCCTCCTGTCCCAAGTAGTTGTATGCATCACTAATATAGGCGAAGGCGAGTACAATGTCACTGTTGCTTAAAAGTGTTAACTATTACATCATTTTGTTTTCAAAAATTTCCCTGATCTACTCTTGCCTCAAAATATAACCACAGATCTGTGATTTCATGCAAAATTCTGCACCACCAATCTGCTTCCTTCGTTTATCTAGGAAGTTTCCTTCTGCTGTTCTATACAATTACCGATTCTAATTATTACAATCAATTTTTTCTTTTTAATTTTTTGTTACCTTAAGTTTTTTATTTATTTCAATCCTTAGCCAATTTACCCAAACGGATATCATACTATCTTGTAAACTTATAAAAAAAAGGGAATCACATTAGATTATACAAGGACAACTTATGGTCGGATATTTAATTTGTTATATTTTGTGGATTTTATTATTAAAATTTAAAGTGGAATTAACCATTTCACAACATAATTAATCTGCTGTAGAAAAGTGTATCTCGGCCGAAAATTTTTCTATAAAAAAATACATACATAGTCTTTACAAGCAGAAGGAAATCCAACCAAGGCGAACCGGGTTCTATCCCCGGCCGGGTCACTCCCGGATTTTCGCATGTGGGAATCGTGCAAGGCCGATGCCGCAGGTAGCCAGGTTTTCTCGGATATCTCCCGTTTCCCCAGCCATTTCATTCCACATCGACTCACAAGACCTCGTTGTCAAGAGCGGCAAAAATCTCTCACAGTCTCGACTCAAAACTACTAACAGTGGTTTTATGTAGACAAGGAGTCTACCTGCGCTCAAAACTGATCCAAAAAGGTTAATTAATACACCTTATTTATTGACCTTCTGACAACACTCTCAAATAACAATATATGTAGCCAACACACGCGTTTTGTTTACGATTTAATTATCGGAATAAAATGAATAAAATAACACACTACCCAAACATAACTAACCTACACACTACAAGCGGCGCAAAATCTAATCTACTGCGGCCCGGCCCGCGGCTCAAAATGTGCCTGGCCTTAGATCGACGCGTGTACAGCCAGAAATACAATAAATATAAAAAAAAAATAGGTCATAAAAAAAGCAGCAGCAAATCTTCAAATTTCGGTTTATCCCAAAGGCAAGAAAACAGGAACATTCTAGACAAAACACAGTGCTCATGACTAGAGGTGTGTTCCGAATGGACACAGGAAATACGAAAGTCGTTCGCACGGGAAGAGCATAGATTAATTAATTTTTGTTTTAATTACATTATAATAATAACAGCAGTCACCTTGTAGGCTCGGCGAATCGAGCATTTAATCGAGGAAATGGGGCGAATATCGTGGTAGCTGTGGAGACTTGGCCGAATGAGGAAGTGATTGGCATTGAATGTAGGCAGGATAAGTTCACCATCTTCAGAAGAGACAGGTAGGTATGGAAGAGGAGGAGGAATAATGGTGTGTGTAAGGGAGGGGCTGAAAGGGTCAGTAGAATGGATTAGTGAAGATGTTGAGGCGATGGAGATTAAATTAAGTGGGCGTAGTAGTAGGAAAATTACTTTGCTGACAGTATATAGGCAACCAGGATAGGGATGGCCGGCAATTAAGACGATCAAGGAGAAGGTTGATAGACTAAAGGACAGGCAGTGGGTTGTTGTAGCAGGGGATCTAAATATGCCAGGTGTGTGATGGCTAGAGGGTGCAGAAGGGATGTACAACATGATGCAGAGAATGGCTGCACAATTAGTCAACAAATTGACGTGGTCAAGCTTGGCTACGGGGAATTTCCCGTCATGGGTTAGGAAAGCCAACTTGACCCGCGGTGTTACCAGAGTTGATGGTGTAATAATTATGTGCCCAGTGCCACAGCTCTGCGGTGAGCTGATGATATGAGGGTCGTTTCAGTCGACGGCCTAGGGGACTCTGGTCAACACTCCGTCACACATGATGGCGAGGCTGTAGGCCACCTCGCATGCCTTAATTAATCACAAATAAACACTTATGAAATATGCTTGTTGAGGTATTTATTACCTGAGACTCCTTACTGCACACGCAACTATAATACAAAACACGTGACCTTAATGGCCCGGAAACTGCGAGCGACCACGTGGTCTTTACAGTGTGAAACTCGAATGCACTTAACAATTCTCCAATAAGAATAACGTTGCTCTCCCCTCGGCGCTATACAAATAAAATAATGAAACAAATAAAATAATGATTCAGTTTATGACGTCGATGCCAATGGATATAAGTTCAACTGATGATGTCCGCACCGAGGGCCCATTTGGAGCGAGAGACTTACATGTCTGGATGCGTTGNGGGGGGGGGGGGGGGGGGGGGGGGAGGAAGCATGGCCCGGCTTCCACTACCTGAGCGCAGCCGACGCCATGCAGTGAAGGGATGAAGTATAATATACACTAAAAAATTATAATGAGATGAAAGGGACATGAATTAAATTAATTAAATACGACATAATTTTCCCTTAAACAAATACACATTAAAAATGATTATATTAATTCTAAATGTCTCTGGCTGTGTAGACTGTCTCCAATGATGACAAAAAATGATATTAATTATATACACTGACACTATTAATAAATACCCTGATGAAATACACTGATGCTATTAATACATACCCTGATGAAATACACTGATGAAATAATAACACGGAACAAATTAGAAACACTTATGCCATTGCACTGATACTTATGAACACCCTCGCTCATGCCCACAAGCTTGTCAGTGTGGTGTGTCTAGTGTGTGGACACGACTGCGGCAGTCATAGTGGGCATAAAGGGCTTGTGAACACGTGGTTCACGTCAAAATGCTTGGTCCAGGTAGTAGAAACACCTACGAGGTGGAATGAAGAGGGTGTTGGGTCAGTACTGGAAGTGGTGTTGGTCAGACCTGGGAATGCTGTAGTTGGTGCAAAAGTATTGGATGGCATGAGCGATCATGATATTCATGTTGTGAAAATTGAGCTTGGCAGAATGAGGGAATAGCAAACAGCAGATAGGTTGGTGAGAAAATGAAAAAAAAATGTCATGTCTGTAACTCTTTGTTAGTGATCTGCATTGATTAACATTGGTACCAAGCAATTTTTTTTAAGCACGAAATATCGTGGTGGGCAGCCCACTCACACCAGTGCATTTTTTCAGGGGACACAGTGTGTTTTAAGTTGAGAGAGTGATTTTAAACTGTGCTTAGCAGCTGAAATTGGTAACGATGAAGAATGTCAAGTGTCCCGAGAAAATCTGCCGGATCACCACTGGTGATCCTGTTTCCAACGTCATCAATCACGTTTCCCACATATGCGAAAATCTATGTGCGACCCCCACCAGGAATAGAACCTAGCTCGCCTTGATGGGAGGTGTGCCTTCTGGTAGCTGTGCAACTGCTGTCGAGAGGATGGTGTGAAGTATTGAGCATATCTGATCCTATGTTGGTGCAAAATAATCATTTTAGAAAGGTTGCCTGATTTCCACCGCCATGTTTCGTGGTTCTCTATTATGGTTATTATTGTAGTGTTCACAGAACAGTTTGCAAATATTTATGCATCGGGAAGACGGCTTGAAATTATTTCTGCTGCCATTTTAATGGAATAAATAATTACTTTATCTCTGGTGAGGGACTAAGGTGCGATGATGAGAACGTTTACTTGCATAAGCATGGGCTCGTTTGCACCCTAGGGTGCAAGGAGCCTAAGGCGTGATTAACAAATATGAGGATGTGTCTGAAAGTAATCGTTATGGTTCTTAACATATTTGATTCATATTTACAATCATATATTCATGATCTGATCGTGAACTCTGTTATACACGGCAGTAAGATCTTTATATTATGTTTTTTCGTAAATATTCAAAGTGATGTTTTCCATCGCTCTCGGTATCAACAGCAGTAGTATTTCCACGATTATTTCCCGAGTCGATATATATTGGGGTCAAGGGAAGCTATTTTGCATGGCACGGTCCCCTTCAATACTGCTGCTATCACAATCGAAACCATGCTTCAATGTGTTGTGGGAATATTCCATAAATAAAACAGCTTATAGTGAGTCATATCTGAGTGATTTTTCCTAATTTCCTTCAGCATATATGATATTTCGTTCTGGTTTGAAGAGTTGCTGAGTTTCACCCTTCAAGAAATGCATTTTTAAAGGATATAGTTGCATTGATATTATGCCCAACAAAATAGCTAGAGTTTTAAAATTAAAAATACATTTCTCTCACAAAAAGATTGAAGTTTTGTGTTTCACAGCTTTGTTATGACACAGAGAGTGGCAGGTCCTAACATGTGTGATCTTGAGCGACAATAAGGGTGAAACGAGGCGTGGATGGGCTGTAACGATTTGGTGTGAAGGGAGTCAGTCTGATCTATCAAGTGTAAAGCAAAGTTAAGCCTATTAAATTTTATGTCCATCTGATTTGATTGTTATGGGTTGTGTGTAAGCACGCGCGATCGGCTGTAAAGCTATTTATCATTTAGGAGAAATGTGTACAATGAGGAAAATAAATCGTGTGGAAGCTTGATGGAAGTCTGCCAGAGGGGGAAATGAATTGTGTCTGGTCCTGTGTATTCATTGCAGCACCAGGTAGGGCTTAATGTCTCCTCGACAGCAGGGTAATTAAATATGGAACTGTCAGTACACACAATGAGTATCAGAGGAAGGAATCGAACATGGCCTACGTTAAGGAACCATCCAAGCGTATCCCTGGAGTCATTTCGGGAAACCATGGGAAAAATTTTAATCGGGATATCTGAGCCGTACGGTGTTTTATCACATCAGCACTTCCTTACGTTTCATAGCAGCAGGAGCATCATCCCACAGTCGCTGGGTCGTCTACATATGTATACATTTCACCTTGCAAACATATATGTGGATGTCATTCCTGGTTTCACTACCATGGGACATTGGATAACTAAGCGGGTAAACGGAAAAATGTGACATGAAGAGCTGGAAATTATCAAAATTTCCTCGATTGCACAAATATAGCTAGCTGTTGGTAAGCAGTTGCGAGTGGATACATGCCATACTCTACAGCAACCAATAACAGCAAAAAATCCTGACAACTTGAAAAAAACATGACCTATTTTTCTACATGCTCAAAATCCCTCACTACCAGCTGTATGGGAAAGCATTCGCCTGCGTTGGTGTTTTTTAAAACAGATTTTACTCTTGAGGGGTTTTCGTAAGTGTTAAGTAAAAGGCTGACTATTTTTGCTGGTGCTGCATCAAGGTCCATTTTTGGCGACAACCTGTATGTTAAGCATGACTGGTAATGTGGTGATGACAATGAGTTTTTTAGCTGCTGGAACATATTTTTTCCTCCCATTTTTCAAATTTAACACTGATGACTTTTTCCTTGTCAGTAATAATGTATCAGGCAATGACTGGTGATGAGAAAGCATGTGTGGCCGCTAGAGAAACCACATATTATTCAAACTGATTCGTGTATTAAGGCATGCAAAACTGTGTGGCTGAAGTACGATAGACATCGTGTAATTTTCCCTCAACATGTTTATTGTTCATAGATGCTGTAAAATTCATGATTAGGGTTGTGAAAATTAATGGTGAACAGTCATGTTGAAGTTTCCTCACATGCAGACTGACGGACGGGAATGGGCTCGAGCTTGCGATGTGTTGAAAATCGCACTTGGCAAAAATTGTAAATATTATTAGTGGTAAGCTGAATTTGGCGATTAAGCATAATGTTAAAAAGAAGGTCTCGATTAATAACAGTAGGAGATGTACCGATTTATGGAATTGTTAAAATTATGAAATTAACCGGGGGATAATATAAGGGGGATAATATAAGTACATGAAGAAATATAACACACCCTTTGCAATGCCATAAGCTGATGTTGAAGCTCAGAGAAATTCTTCTATTCTGGCTGGGGAGT
>NQII01003621.1:119702-172590 GCA_002778355.1 Clitarchus hookeri | reverse complement strand
GGGGGGGGGGGGCATATTTTAAAGTAATTTTCCATGTGAAATAGTTGTTAAATAAATAATATGATAGGATTTTACACCTGTTTTTCCACCACCTGTGAAAAGGAATACGGTATTCTCTCTTGGTTTCTGGTGCTCGAATTTTTTTAATTAGTATTAAATATTTTAAGTACGAGGTCCTGAGAAGATTAATTCTTCGTTCAGTGGTGTACTGTACAAATGTAAATTTTCTTCTTATGAAAAAAAAAGGGGAGGGGGATAACATGAAAGGGGTTAAGGGGTAAATTTTTTTATACAACCAATCCATTTTTTTCCAGTCAAATTTTTTTTAAAACATTTTTTTTTGGCTTTGTTACATGAAAAGAAAATGTTATAATCTGTTTTAGTTTTGTGATCTATCCATTTTGCCATTCTAGACTAGGAAATCTTTCTCTTAAGTGTTCGCCTATTTGACTAACATAAAAGAGTAGCATGAATTTTCATTTTCTAGGTGGTGTGCAAGGGTAAAATTATAATAAAAATGCAAAGTTTACAGTATTTTGAGGCGGAGCAAGTTGCTAGGGCAAACGGGAACGAGTAAGGACTTGGTTAAGAAACCATCTTGGCATTCACATGGAATGAATTTTAAAAAAAGAAATTCCGCTGAACGAGTCGAGAATCTAACCCGGGTTCCCCTGAACATGGGTATCCCCTAGTGTTGATTTGGGTGTGCAGATATCATGTATGTTTATTATCGTGCGAATTAAAGATGACATGTTTGACAAATAAAACATGCTGGTGGTGCGACAAATTCCTACCCCCCACCCTGGCCACACCAGAGTTATCGGAGGTATGTGTGCTAAGGAAAAGTCCAATTCAACACCTGGTTCAGTGAGGCTGGACATGTGGGCGAGCTCAGATTACGACTGCGCATGTATCTCATTTACTTTTATTATAGGACTCGTATACACATCTTTAAGTACACTTTTCGCTTAATAATTTTTAATGCGTCTATCAGTCTCGCATGCAATTGGAATATTTCGGGCTGTGTGTGAGTGTAGATGTGTGTGTCTGTGTTTGACGTATGAGCAATTGGAGAATGACAGTTTCTTCCCCTTATTCCTTAGTTTCAGATAATCACAATGAAAATTGTACATAGAATTAATTTTCTACATTCGAAAGGGATTAACATAGCTCTAAAATTTCATGGTCTCCGTAATGCACTGACTGAAATATACTCAAATGTTTTCGCACTTGTGCAATCTTTCTTTATATGTCTCGACAAGGTTTAAGGTAAGTGGAATGAGAACTGTATGCACGTGCCTTTGCTGGAATTCGTATTGTAGTATGAATTTACGTGGTGGACTAACATCTCGGGAATATAACTACGTTTTAGTTCACGTAATTCATAAAGAGTGAATACTATTGACAGCTGCTGGCATAGAGGCCACACAAATATACATACACATTTTCGGATGGCACTTTTCATTCGGCTTAAGTCACATAGCACTGTGTTTGTGACTCTGGGCAGTGTTGGTTGGGCAAAAGGGGTGTGGTGTTTACCAGGGATCGGATATATCTCCGAATTGAAGGAGTGCACACTAATGTATGAAAATACAGAAATTTTGTTTGTCGAAGGCAAGAGTTTATTTGTGATTTTGTACTTGTGGCGAGTGTACCTTTATGCTAGTATCTCCTCACAGTATATAATTTTTCCCTACAAAACTTACTATACATACATTATTTATGCAAAAAAAAAGTTTTATATGCTGACAGTGGGTGCTAGAAAAATCGCCGCGCGTGGAGTAATCATATGGGCATTTTTCCCCCACTGCCTAAATTTCCTAATGTACTGATTTTAAACTTGGGAGGAAATTTTTTTCATGATGAGCATCTATGCCTTGGTGAGGGAGAAGCACGGGCTACTTACCTGTGCATATCGCATGTCACAGGGGTAGAGAAGTGGTTTTAACTCTTCTTTTTATTTTCGAGCAATGATTACTGTATAGAAAGCTGCATAATGCATCCGTACATGGCACATGATTTTTTCCAACAAGAATTTTAAACAAATGTTTTGCTGAGGGGGACAAGCATTTCGTTTAGAGGAGATGGGGCACTCGGCGATTGATTTTTTGTTAATATATACTCCGAAACACGCTGTTTGTGTGCTTCTTTCTCGTGATGTATATTTTAGAGTATTTTCAATATCTTGCCTTTCGATTAGAATACCTTCCTTTCGTTGAATGGGGTCGGTTTTGCAATGCTGCGTTTGAGCCATACATAAATTTTATTGGTGGTATGTTTATTTGGAGAGCCAACAGCGATGTTTTGCCCCATTCGAGCTAAAATTGTGCAAACATCCTTCGAATACCTGCTCTTGTTGTGGAGGCATAGGTGCGTATTTAGACTGTGTTGTAATGTAGTTTGTACCTCCACGAATCCATTGTCATTAAGCAACCAAGACCTTTCCATGTTTCTTGGATGTGATGGTCGCTGGCACGATGGTGGATACTCATCCTGAACCCTTGGTTTTGTGAGAATTACACTCGTACAGTGCGGGGAAAGAGACTGTACACCATGGATTTTGGCAGGTGAAGGTCCTACAGCTACACAGGTTTTTTGCATACCTCTGCTAGTTACGCACCTAGCAAATGCCATACCACAGTTTACTCACTTATATGCCAATTTAGCTGCCTTATTCGAACATCCATACATTTCGTGTCTTCGAGCACATTTCGTGATTGCAAACGAAGTGTTACAGTAGTGGAATGGGTAATTGCAAATTAGATAAATGGTAAATATATAAATAAAAAAACTAAGTTCTAGTATCGTATTTTACGAGGTTACATATTCCTCCATGGACTAGCTCGCCCGAACAGATACTCCAAAATTGAGCATACTTTTAATTTCGCTGGAATACATATGCGCATACATGCACGCTTGATAATATCCTGCGACCTGATGGAATTAGATATTTGAACTTACCACTCAAAATGCTAAAAGACGAGGGGTGAGAAAACGACCTGTCACCTCTGTCATCAGACGAGAAACTGTGCCGAGGGTCGATATTGTTCCCATTAAATACTTTCCCCACACTAGCATGCTCTGGTGGACAATGCTGAAAACAAGAGCGGTAGTGATAAGGGATTAAGCGATGGTGAATAATTGGTCGGACTAAAGTGGTGGGGTGAGGGGTAACAGAATAAATACTCAATTTCAATGGTAATTCAATTAGCATTAAAACGAAAAATGTTTCCGTTTGTTTTAATTAAAGATCGTAATACAAAAAAATATCGATTTAATAATTTATGCTTGTAGGTATTGCTTATTGGAAAAAAAATTTTTTTATAGGAATGAAAAATTACAGATTTTCCTATGACTATGAATATGAGCTCACTTTGCAGATAAATCGTCAGAATAAGCTGGTACTGGCAGCTCGCCTGGCAGTGATATCAAGAAATTAATGCCACCTATTTGTTGAAAATAGAATCCAATATGGAGGGCGCTAACAATACAATCTAACTTTAAAAACATAAAGAAATATGGCTGCTGCCTGGTGGCTAAATCGACAACTCGCCTGGTGGGTAAATGAATACACTTAAGTCCCCTAGGTGATGAAAACATATGAAATCCAATATGGTGGTCGAATGAAGGTGCAAACTTCAGTTATGTATAAACAAATGACAAACAAAAACCAAGATAGCAGACAGTGGCTGTGATGCTTACCAAAATGGTGGACTGTAACGACCAAGATTGCACACTTCAATGACAGATGGCTGCACCTGTCAAGATGACGGACTGCACCTACCAAGATGGTGGACTGCGCCTACCAGTACGGTGGACTCACCTGCCGATATGGTGGACTACACCGATGGGAGATGGTGGCTGCGACGCCTACCAAGATGGCGGACTGCACCTACCAAGATAGCTGACTGCACCGACCAAAATGGCTGATGTAGACTGCACCTACCAAGATAATGGAATAAATATGGGCGGAGTGGGGTAAGGTGTACCTCCGAAATTAAATTTTTTTTTAAATTTTTTTATTATTTAAAGAAATTTTTTTATAATTAAAAAAAAATTATTATATTTTTAAAATAAATCTTTTCGATTTTTTTGGAATTGTTTGTGATTTTTTGGGTTTTTTTATTTTTCGACGATTTCTAGGTCAAAGGTCACCAGGGTTAATGTCAAAGATCACCACAGTCAAGTTCAAAGGTCAAGGTCACTTGGATCCAATATGGCCACCGACCGTAATGACAGAGCACGTACAGCTCCGATATTTCGGTCCCAGGTCCCGATGTGTCAAAGTCCCCATAATCCCTCTACTTATATTGTCTCAATGTGAAGGTGTGAGTGCTTGCCGAATCGTGTTTTCCCTAATAGGCAGACATTTCAGAAAATATACGAGCTGCTCAAAGGTAGTGGCTTATTTGCAAAACGTAGTGAACACTCTGGTTGAGCCCCCCGAGCATAAAGTGGCCGCGATGGCGAAACGGATAGAGCACTTGCCTCCTACTAAGGCGAACCGGTTTTTAGTTTCCCGGTGGGTCCTATCCCGGTTTTTGCAAGTGGGAATCGTGCCGGACGATGCCCCTAGTCTGCATGTTTTCTAGGGGATCTCCCGTTTCCTCGGCCCCTGCATTCCGGCGCTACTCCATACTTACTTTGCTTTATCGTCATAGGGTCTCAAGACCTCGCTGTTAAGAGCCGTTCAAATCTCCCCACTCTAACCATTCTTCTCCCCCTCCCCACCGACGAATACGCACTGGGGCTTTGGAAGTATACGTTCTTACAATGAATGGCAACCTGACGGATAGAAGAAAGTAATGAAAATACTGATTTCGGAAGTTTTATGAAAACGAATTTTTAGTATGCATTAGAGCCAGAAAACGAAATATCGTAGCTGGTACCTATCACTATATATAATGAAATATGCTATATAAATTATATATAATATGTATATATATATTTTTAATTGAATCATGAGTGATTTCTGGTACAACTTACTAGGGCACATGGCCACAAGCTGACTGTGCGAAATGTTTACTACACAACTGAAAGATCAATTTCTATCTTCCAGAAAGTTTTATTCTGAGTACATAAAAACTATAAAAAATATTTAGTCCTATTAAATTCACAATAAAAATTATAATAAAATCATATACAATGCCATTTGTTAGATGGCTCTGAAGGAGTCTTGATCAGGAATTGTTCTACAGTGGCTCACATTAATATTCGGCCACCGATGATTATCGCAGTTGTATGGCTTTATGTTACATTAGAAATTAAGATAAACATAAAACATATTGCACAATCATTCTTGTGTGCTTTAAATGAAATGCAATAGTGGCCAATAACTGAAATGAGCAGTGTAAGTTAATGAAACACAATATTTTGTCCTCGCGTGCTTCATAAGTACGCCACTTTAATATTCGGCCAGTTGTGGTGGACGCGTGGCACAGGCATGATGCACATTGCGTTCGTACCTCGTGTAATTCTCTGCACGCTCTCTGCGCTGATAGGTTCTATTGGGTAGCTCTGTTGACTGCGTCAGTCAGGAAAATGAGACGTAGGGCAGGAATACAATGTTTGAACTTCAGCAGTTGGTAATTTTCCATCATGCAAAGAAGAAATCTCAACGAGAAATTGCGGAGCACTTGAATCTGCCGAGGTGAACTGTTGGAGACATCATAAGAAGGTTTCAGAAGGAAGACAGAATAGATTCGGTACCTCAAAAATGACAGCCAAAGAAACTAAGCGATAGAGAAGAACGTCTAGTAATCAGGAAAATAAAGAAAGGTCCGGAAATTAGTGCTTGCAAACTTACAATGGAGGTACTCAATAAATGCGGAAAGAACGTCCATCCAGAAACCATACGACAGGTTATCAGAAGAGCAGGATATAATAGCAGGGTATCTAGAAAGAACCCTTTCATTAATGAGGCAAATAGAATAAAAGACTTACGTTCGCAAAAGACCACGCTGACAAAGATGAAATCTGGTGGAATGATGTTATTTTTGCTGATGAGACGAAATTGAATGTGTTTGGTTCAGATGGCAGGGTAACAGTATGGCGCAAGCCAATCAGGAGCTAAAACCTGGGAACATACAACCTACTGTGAAACACAGTCCATGTAGTATTATGATATGGGGCTGTATATCTAGAGCAGGTGCTGGAGAGGCTGTACGTGTCGATGAAACAATGAAAAAGGAAGACCATCTTAACAACCTGACAGCAAACCTACACAAGAGTGATGATAATCTGGGCATTAGGAACACGTTTAAGTTCTACCAAGAGCTGGCTTTTGTATAAATGTCCCAAAGTCATTAACACACCTGCTCAATCACCCAACCTGAATTCCATAGAAAATCTGTGGGATGAACTCAAAAGAAAACTGCATACTGCAACAATTAGGTCCACAAAAGAATTAGAAAATGGTTCAAGGAATGATGGAGTAAGATTGGCTCCGAATGTACCAGGAATATAATTTCTAATATGCCATAACGCCTGCGAGAAGTAATTAAACAGAATGGCCATGCTACCAGGTACTAAAAAAATGATAATGGTCGAATATTAAAGTGGCGTACTTATGCAGCATGGGATGACAAAATCATATTGTTTCTTAAGTTGTTTTGCTCATTTTCGTTATTGGCTACCGCTATATTTAATTTAAAGCACACAACAATTATTGTGCAATATGATTTATGTTCATCTTCATTACTAATGTGACATAAGGCCACGAAACTGCGATAATCATAGGTGGCCGAATATTAATGTGAGCCACTGTATCTATATTTTCGTTTTGGAGTGGGAGGGGTTTCCCATTGCACCATTGCAACAGGTATAGACTTCCGATTTGTGGCATAGCGAGGGGCACTGTCTCATAATAATATTAGGAAACAATATTAAACTAATGAAATAAAATAGGTTTTAAAAAGAATTATGATATAATTTCATTTTAGTTTTAAAACGTTTACAGGACAGATTCATGTCAGTATCATGTCGTCCGTGGAACCCCACCCCTCTCCACTCCTATCTGGTTCCACCTCTGGCCTCGACAAAATGCGTTTAGTTCCGGATTTATTTGACTTGCTGAGGGATAGACACATTACATCACTGGCCTACCACGTCCTTGTACACGAACTCCTTGTATTTGCCGATACATTTCCTAGCCACACTTTTCATAGCGTATAAATAACGACTGAACGACAACGCAGGTTCGCGCTGACGTCACCGGTTATCTCAGCTTTCAGTCCTCTGTTCGTCAAAGGCTAAATCAGGAAGACACATTTCCGGTCAGTTTTTACTTCTACAGGTTGTGCGAAAAGTCCCATTACGCCCTGTATTTGGCTTGCATTCGTATATAGTATTAGTGCATATAGAATGAGAACATTGACATTTTTGATCAGATGTGGCTATTGACAACAACAAAACTCTCATATGTTTGTGAGTACGCCGTCATTTTGATAGTAAAGAATTATTCTCCTCCAAGTTCCGTGTGAAATTCTTAACAACTCTTGAGCGATCGATGTAGATGCATTTCGATCGGTGTTTTTAAATTTGTTAACTGTCCCAGAACGGTTGGTAGATACCTTCTGTTTGATGTATCCCCACGATGCGTTATCACACGATGGTGAACATTCATCTGACGCAGCAGCCTCAGCACCAATTACTTTTCTTGTTGATCTTCCAGGGTAGAGTCTGTCATTGATGGAACTTGTTTCAGAAAGCTTTTCCCACATTGTAAATGGTTGGTTTTGGTAGGGCGGGTTTCTGAAACCTTATAGCAAAATCCTTGTGAATGCCTCTCATTGATTTCTCTATGTGGGGTCGCGCGTGAGCCAACATACCCAATACGATCCGTTCTTCCAAGGTATACATTGACTCATCGGCCGTATTTTAGACATGTCGTCACCTGTAACAAACGAAACACCGATTAACAGGACATAAGGTGACTCATCGGCCACATTTTACACATAATTTACTTTATATCATCCCCTACAACAAACAATCAACAGTAATTTCTAATCGACAGAGACTTTTGGCTCCTCGGCTTTGACCTCAAAACCGGGTTACCGAAATGAAGTGTTTTACTGAACATCAAATGCTGTCGTTACAGCTTTCAGGGGCGTTGCTTGTTGATCTGAGTGGTTCGCAGTTGTAGCCCACGAGCTTGTTTGGAATGTAATTCACGCCTGACTCGACCTTCTAAAAAGTACTTCTAACATGCTTCGCCTGTGTACGAGGAGGTGATGCAATACATGGCGCAACTAATACAACTTAATAACAAGACACCGTCATGTACATTTAACGCATGGCAGGCATTAGCTGAGTTTAGGTTCGAACTCCTATAATGCTATATCAACCCACTGTTGTGTGCGTTTAGAAAACTGCCATTGGGTAGCAGGCAAGGAGGGATCATTTTGTAGTGATGTTTGTGTTGCTTACGAGCTGTTCTTAAAACTGGACAATAGAGGATTTCCAGAGTGTAAAGTTTTCGAAGTGTGAAACATGTGTGCATGTGTGTGTCTTTCTGTTGCATTCATCACCGCTTACGTAGTCATCTGTTTCTGTCTGGCCTCGACCATGTGACATCCTCTCTTTTCTATCACGGTTGATTGCCAAACTGGATAGCGGTCTCGCAATGCGTGTACGCAGAATTTATTGACAAGCTCGTCGCAGTTCACTTGCAGTATGTGCACAGGCATCAATATAACACATATTATTGATTTAATGTTCTCAGATCGATCTTTAAATCTTCTTGGTTCTGTGCAGCAATGCAGAGTGTTCGAGGATATGGAATAGTATCGGAAAGAAACACGAACAAGGGATGTATTCAGATGAGAAATTAACAATCACAGCACGTAGGATGCATGCACATACTTACAGCGTTGTTTTGAAATCTACTATCTACATTTAAGTTTTATTCCCCACATATATACACTCACTCTGTGCCGGAGTACAGCAATTATTTGTGTTGAAAATGAACTGCAGTATGTCTTCTAATAATTACCAATTTAATTCTGATCATCAACCTACTATTTCAACTCCCCCTGAATGTTTACAAAGGCCATAATTAATGACAGCTCAATTTTCAATATCCTATTGTCATTCTTTGACCCCTGGCATACCGCAATGTTTATCACCTCAGCAAACTGCTACAAAATTGCAGCCACATGTCCCACATCAAATACCGTGATCAATTCACCATACTTAAAGTTCTACAATACCTTCCCAAATAGCACTTTATCAAACTACGCGAAATGTAGCCCAGACTCAAGAATCTGATATTCATAGTGATGTGGTTCAGAAAACATTGGCTTAAGAGTTTATGTTATTAATTCTTTACAATAAGTTGGTCAGTCGCATGACGGAAATACAAATATTTGAAAAATATTTACATCAACATAATCCTTCAGTACTTGGATTATTGCACTGCATACTTCCGGGATAATGTAAGAAATAAGTTTGCCTCTGGTCGGTGGGTTTTCTTGAGGATCTTCCGTTCCCCCGCCCTTGCATTCCGGCACTGTGCCATACTCGCCTTGCTTCTCTCTCATCAGCTCTCAAGACCCGATGTTCAGAAACGGCTCAAACCTCTCCACTTAGAAATAAGTTGACGTGACACCTTGAACAAGTAATGAAGGGTTGACACTAGACGTCGGAGGGTCGCGGCTAAACGTTCATTTGCAGGAATCACTTTTCTTAATTTCGTGTCCCTTTTTTTTTTTTTTAGCAATCCTTGGTTATTTTTTTTTATCAAGCAGATAGTTGAAATCTTCAAATGACATTCGATATAAATGTTTAAATTTTTAATATGGTTCTCTTATTCAGTCTTAGTAGGTTTGTGCCATTTTACCTAACAGAAGAAAATCCAGGCCAACACTATTACTACATAAACATTTCAAGAAGATTCAAAACCGGAAATTGTTTAATGAACATTTAAGTTTCCTGCTTTGATTTAATGATACCATCCACCATCTTCATCTAGGCTGTTTTTTTTTGTAAGTAGCATATAGCCACTGCAAAAAAGTAAAAAAAACAGCAGATGTGACTGTAACTTCAGAACTGCTGTCCATAGATATAGAGAGCAATATTGGTGCAGGTAGATTCAATTCCTCTAACGAACGATGTAGCGAATGAATATCTATCCTTCCCTCAGTGAATAGATACTCGGCAAATTTATCATATCTGTTTCCGCCTGCTCGCTACAGGGGCCAATACCACGACGAACACCGCGGGAAAAAGGCGCCAATTCGATACTCGGCAAATAGCGAATGTGTGGCTCCGACTTTAGCTGTTCCGTACTTCTGTGACTCAAACGTGCAAAATATATCCAGGTAGGGGAAACTGTTAAACTAACATCTCTACAACGGCGTGGGACATCGCAGTAGTCGACAATGGCTGCGCAAAGTAAGTCATTAAGATATTTTCTAGAAGAAAAAAAAACAATCTGAGTTAGGTCGAAAAATTTCATTTTAATTTCTAACTCAGGCTCTTCAGATACAACCTAATGTGGCTTCCGAGATTTCATTGTAATAAATGTTACGCGTTATCATCTTTGCCATGTAAACGCCCTATTACTGATATCTGATCGAAGAGTTTTTTTGTGGTCTCGTTATTTCCTCAGTTATAAAATACTGTAAAGATTGTTAATTTTCAGATTTCTTGTATGATTTCTCCTCGCTATCCCCATGACGTGCACTGTAGTAATCAGCGTAGCCTCTCGATACCCAGCTCAAACAAAAGTCGAGGTATTTCGAGTTCCCTAAAAAATAAATTAATAAAATGTTTAGCATTTTTTTCTACGCTGAAAAATAACCGTCGTACAATCCACGTTTGATGAAAAAGTATTTTTCCACTTGTGTAGTGAGTTGAACATTTCGCATGGCGAGTTAAGTTTCGCAAATTATTTCACTTCCGATTCAAATTTGTATCGTTGAAAACTTAGTTTAAAGTCACCCAAATTTTGAGAAATTTTAACTAACCTTTGCACAAACAGCTCACAGTTACGTCGGCCTCGTACAAAATGAAGCAGAGGTGAATGCGGGCGGTGTGCATTTACACAATTTATTTAAGAACAACCTTGTAATATATACAAAAGTACTTTGTGCTCCGTTTGGAAATGAACCCCGAGATTGTATTTACGTAGACAAATGAGATGCCTGAATAGAAAGGATGGGAAATAGTGAATTGGAAGGCTTGAACAATAAAACGGCGCCGTGATTTTCCTCACGATGACATCCGTGCTCGCTATATTATCGTTTACTGAGTCAAGACTGCGAGCATTCAATATTAAAGGCTGTTCACGGTAAACTTATCACTTTCGAAAACCCAGCTTAAGATCTACTTGTATGCATGCTGTGTATTCATCCACCACAGTAAAATTAACATTACCATGGGTCTTGTCACTTTATTCATGCGTCGGTCAAGTGAAATTGTGAAATTATTATAAAAGTATGTATTTCACAAATTTTCCAATTTCTTGATTCTTATATGCATTTTAAAAAAAACTAAAGGGAGAAACTTTAAACTTTACTCATGTTTCAACAACACTTTATTAAACGTCAAGACTTGGAACTACTTTCCCTCCGTCGTTGCCAACTTTACTAGCCGCATGTCACTCGCCGTGCCCGTTAAAATATGTGGGCAGTGATATTTTTCAAAGGATGATTTCAAAAGTGCTCACCTTACCGCGAACAGGTTATAGGTGACCAACTCTTGGGTATTATGTGTTAAGCCCTCGTTTAACCGTTAGTCCGTAGGTGCATGTGCCGTTTCAGTAAGTTAATTAAAATTAAGTACAAGCCACCCGCCGGCAGCTGAAAGGCCTGAAGCATGGGATGTTAATAAGCACTATTGATGATAATGCAGTAACACATTTAAATGAAAATAAAAGATTTTTTAAATTTAAAATATGGGATCGTACGTAACCTGCCATGATAAGGTTGCAATGGATTTGTTGTACCTCAATGTAAATTAACAAAAAAATCGGGGAAGGAAAATTATTTTTTGCATATCATGCTAAATACCGAGATATGTTTAAAAAAGAAATAATACACCCATATTGTCAAAAAAGAATTTTTTCAAAAGTGGCAGTGAAAAATGATATATTTTCTATTCAATGAACCTACAACGTGCAAAGAAATAGAAGACGTGTGTGATAAAATTTCCCGAAGGCTAAGAATCACTGTACAGTAATCTGTTATATGCTATTCATGGTAAAGTGAGCACTTTTGAAAGCCGTCTCATTAAAAATAATGGTCAACAAATTCATATTTCTATTTTAGCCTTAGACGTTAACTTTCGAGTGCAGTGGAATATACACGCTTTGTTTATTACTTATATTATGGCAATATTAATTTAAAAGGGTGGTTAAAGTATAACAAATGGCTGGAAGGAAAAAGTAACTAAGGCTTCAAAAGTGCTCACTTTACTGTGAACAACCTATAACAGCATGTACGTATATGTACTTATATGCAGCGAAATTATGAGATATATTATATAATTTCATTAACTTTTGTCAGTTTCTTCCAGCCTTACTCACCACAATTATTCGCGTTACGCGTGATTTATTAAATGTAAAACTGAACTGAAATACATGCACTTTATGGATAAGTTGATGAAAATTCAGTCTGTAATTCAGGAAAACGAGGTAGACGTCTATGAGCTTAAACGAGATATTGCTGCAAATTCTGTTCAGAGTGGCTGCATAATTAATAAAAAGAGTATCAGTTTTTTTTTTATCGATGTAACATTGTTGAAACCGTTTACTAGAGGACTGATGTGCACGTCTTGGAAAATATTTTCTTGCAAAAAGTACTTGTACTTTACCCTAGACACGAATACAACTTTGACGGCATTTCGCATATTGGAAACACTATTCTGAAGAAAACGAACATAGCCAAGAGTGACATCTTCCGTCTGTTTGGGAAACTCTACTCAACTCTGATACAGACTTCGCACAATTAAACGGGGCCACGGTGACGCAGTGGCTAGAAAGTTCGCCTCCCACCAAGGCGAAATGGGTTCGATTCTTGGCGGGTTCGCTCCCGAATTTCCACACGTGGGAATCGTGCCGTACGATGCCGCTGTTTGGCGAATTTTCTCGGGGATCTTCCATTTTCCCCACCCTTGCATTCCGTCGCTACTCCATCTCCACCTCATTTCACTCTCACCGGCGATCAAGACCTCGCTGTTAGGCGTCGACTAGAACCTCTAGACTTATCTCACTGCTGAGGTTGCCGATTCGCCAGTGAGTAGCAACTCCTTTTATGTACGTGAGTGAAGAGATTTGGGAGGCTCTTAACATCGAGGTCTTGAGAGCCGATGAGGGTGAATCGAGCTGGAGCAGCGCCGGAAATGGGACATCCCTGAGAAAACCCGCCGACCAGCGGAATCCTCCGGCACGATTCCCACATGTGAAAATCCAGGAGCTACACAAACCGGGAATCGAACCTAGGTGAACCGGGTTTTGCCTGAAAGAATAATTAATAGAACCTATAGTCAGTCCGCGGTTTCTTCACATTTTTCGAATAAAATATTTTTTGAAAAAATCACCCCGTGTATAAAGTGCTATGGTTGTTTCCTAGACATGTCATACACGCGTTTTATACTTCTGTTAAATTAAATGATCTCATTTTTGGTTAAATTAAACTTTTATTTATATTTTATTTATAAATTATAATGGTTCATTTATAATTAATACGAATTAAAACATAGAGAAAATATGTGTGTTGGTAATACCTAGTAATGAATAGTTCTCATACAAAATTTTATTGAACTGACTGTGCACAAATGCGCTGCGCTGTCCCTCTGGTGTAAATTTATAGACCTGGCTGAAGCTTTGTTTGCATAAGGCGGGGGAATGGTCTGAAAGTATAACTTCAGCAGGGCTTCAGAAAAGTTTGAAGTAACCATGACTATAATATATACGGCCAAAAATCTCAGGAAACCCATAGCTGTTGGCATCGAAACCGCCAGCCGTGCCGTTAATTTGATTTTAAACCGTTTTTTCTTGTTATTATAACAATAACTCTTCCAGGTAGGACCTCCTCTATGTTTTGGCACACAGCTTGGAAATTTGTTTCCATTCTTCCTGTATCATGGTCGGGTTGAGTTGATTAGATTTGGTCGGCGTCTAACAGCCAGTCAACTGCAACGTCCACCACGGTTTCCCACATCCCCGCCGGGAATCGAATCCGGTTCGCTTTGGTGCAGGGCGAGTAGCTTTGACCACTACTCCACCGCAGCCCGCCGTAACATGGTGTTGTGGTTGTCGAATGGGACTGGCACGCAAACGAGACACCAGCTTACCGTAAATATGTTTTACTAAACCCAAGATGAGTGGGTTTTGAGCGAGCTAGTTAAGCTGTTTCATCGACCGTATTCAAACCACAACGAAATTGACCTTGATTTAAGGAAAGTAGAATTATCGTGATGATACGGGGGGGGGGGTGGAGACCATACAAGAACTGTTGCTACAGCGTGGGAAACAACTTTTGTTACAAAATATCTTGTTACCTGCCATAACTCATTGAAACAACGGCTCAAGCCTAGAAACTTCTGTACTACGGCCACCATATTTATTTTCATTTCGAACATCAACGTGATAATCGTTCGCTCGACATCTTCCAAGTCCACATGCACCTACCAGAGTGCCACATCATGTACCGTGACTCATCGCTCCATAATACCTCTTCCATTGCTTCACAGTCGAATGACGGTGTTGTTTGCACCACTCGACACGACGTCGGGCATAGGCGCGTGTGATAAATGGTATTCTGGCAGCGTCACAACCATCAAAATAATTTTATGCTCTTCCCGCGCCGCGCCTATTCTGAAACGTACTTTAAGCCCTCTGCAATCTGATAGTCTGACTAACGATTGGATTGCACGACACGTCTAAGCGTTCGCGTGTTAATCAGTCCATTGGGCCTACTAGAGTGATACTTGAGCCTGTGCTACCATGACACTTCCACTTGACAGATGCACCTATAACTGTTGAGTAATTTCTGTGAGGGTTTTTTTTTAATTTATAAATTTCTACACTTATGCCTCTTTCGAGCGTACACAGCAAATACGTGTATGACCTTCACTTATATAGCATCCTACTATGCAAGTTCAATAGGAGAAAATAGGTTTACTGCAACATTTGGCCATCTCGTGTATATTTTAGGCAGACTAAAGCGTAGATCATAATGTACACATAACATGTAATTTAATTTAAACGGCGATATTGATAGAGTTACCATACGTCCGCATTTATGCGGACACGTTAAGTGTCCGCATACATTTTTACCATTCCTTTGTTTGTCCGCGTTTTCATGTTTTCGTAACTTATCTTTCTCGGTCGGTGACATTGAATTTGGCACACAATCACTCGCTTTCTGGGAAATATTAATAGATTATCGAGGTGTGAATAAAACACGTTTATTTCTTGTTTGCTACAGTGTAAAATAATCTTTTCTATACTTTAGTTGTGTGTTTTCTTTGTTATTTAGTAGGCTAGAAGATTACTTCCGTACAAAATAGTTTGTCCAGAAAATTTTAAAACATTGTAGGACCTTTTATTTAGTTCCCTGAATTTAAATGTATCAAAAGTGTGTATATATATATATATATATTAGACGTGTGATGCTATCATTACTTCATTCTACAGTCAAAAGAACGAATTGGCTGGTATGACTGGGGCCGTCCGCATTTTGGGTTTCAAAATAAGGTAACCCTACATGTTGATATTTTAAATATTGTGACTTTAATAGGCAAGTGAATTCTAGCCCAAGTACTGACTGCACCTCAACCATGCACCAAAAGGGAGTGGAACTTAAAATCCTCACCAACATCAAGTTAGCGGCACAGTTGAGGCCCATTCAAGCTGACGGCAATCAGGAAATACTGCAGGTTTCGTTACTATCCAACACCAGCAATATTTTAAAATTTGTTAAATTGTAGACTTGGACGTTGTGTGACGCATTGGAATAATAAGTTTGCGAACAACCGACAGAAACTGAGGCCGTCTTATAAAATGTCTAAGAAATTTGTTCTACTTGGTAGGTTTCAGTTCGGACACTGTCAACAGCCACTTTTATTGCATGAAAACGCACTGGTGAAGCTACTGTAGCTACATAAGTAGCTTATTAAATAACTATAATTGCACGAAGCCCAGGGTATCCTCAAAATATCCATATTATTCGTTATGAAAAGATTTATAATTGCAACTCTAATAATTTCCGTTAAATTGACTAATAATGTTAATGTCGACAAAATATCGAAGTTACGTAAGTCTTCGACGTTTGCTTTTATCACTGCACACATTTATTTTCTTCCTAACTAGTTAGAAGCGCGCTCATGATTACACCCGCGACCGTTAAAATGAACAGAATTGAGATATGGAAAGTTCGAATATTGACAGTTGGTCGTTTTGTTAGTTTTGTAAGACGTAAGAAATCACATAAAAATAAAGACAAGCTACCATTTTGTAAAAAATAAAAAGCAATTCGGTAATGGACTTTGCAGCGTGTTTGTCGGAGCAGAACTAAAACTAAACGTTAAATATTTAATTTTAATACGTCAAAGTAATATTTTTTATACTTTTAGATAAGGGATATATTCTTGGGTATGTATTTTTAAGCATGGGTAAAACAAAAACAACTGTAGTAATCTTCCGATTACACTGTGGCCAAGCGGCGCAATTAGCGATTCCTACGTCACTAGGCCTTTTAATCGTCTTGTGACGTAGCCGAGGTCGAGTTTCGTAGCGACAGTAAATAAAGAGGAATTCCAGTCCATTCGCCACAGCAACTGTGTATGTGGACGTCCTTCGCCGGCACGCCCACGGCTACGTCACGTGACGTGGGCATGACTGGGCAGAAAACATTCACTCCGTAATGTCCAGTCTGGTGAGTAGCGCGTTGCAAACTGGGTCAGGGGACTTCCCCTACCTGGAGCCCAATTCCTGAAACTGTCGGAATAATTCCTCCGGCGGAATGACGTCACTCCGCTAGAGGAATGCTTAAAGTCAATTTTTGGACTCTCGATAGCGAAATTGGATACCAGAATCGAGCTCTAAAGTGTCGATATCATTCCGACAGCAAGGCAGCTGCCGGAATTGTCATTCCTCTAGAGATTTGTCTATAAATATCATTGTGCAATCAAGGAAACGTGAAAATATGCGCTGTCTTGTGGCTAGATATAAATGTAATCAACGAAATAGAGTAAAAACTAAGAACCATTACCACATATCAAATTATGGTTTCTTTAAAAAGCTGAGAAAAATGCCTATAACGTAATGTTAAGTTGGCACATGAAAACTGAGAGGAATGCTGTGAAAATCAAGTAAATCATAACGCTAAACAGTTAAAATAAAAAACGGATATTGTTAAATTTGCATTAAAAACTAATTTTCAAAAGCACTGAAATTTAAAAGAAGCTAGGCAGCTGTGTATACGAGCTTATCCTCACATATTGGCATGTTATAATGCTCGAAAAAATGTATCAAATTACGCACACATGTGAAAATCAACACCAATTGAATTTATTGTATTTTGGTCAGAAAAATATTCACAGGAATATCATAGCATTAAATAATTTATATTAGACAAAACAGAGTTTTTATAAAATTTCGTATATGTATTAATAAATTACTGGTTGATTTATGATTATTTTATAATTCATTGTACAAGCATTGCAAATTAGAAAATATTCATAAATAGTCAATATAATTTAACCTTAAAAACTTAAAATACTAACTAAATAAAAAAAATGTTAAAAAATAATAAATATAAAGGTTATAGCTATCTCCCAACAGTATTTGAAAACCCACGTGCTTTTATATTATAAACGTACAAGTCTCATCACTCTGTTATCTATTTTTGTATTTTTTTAAATATAAAAAATGGGCGAAACCTTTTATCAAGTAAAACATATTTCTGTATTATAAAATAAATTTTGATGTCCACAACATATTTAACATGGTTGTTCCAGCATCAATGACGACACACGAAATGCAACAATGCCAAGTTGTAATATAGATTCCTTGAAATTCCGATACTTTACATTCCGACAGTCGTTACAGCCATCTCAAGAAAACGCTTTTTGGCATTCCTACACTCGCTACCGGAATCGAAGTATCGGGTCAATCCGCTAGAGTAATTATTCCCACAGTCTCAGGAATTCGACACCTGAAATTCAAAGTGAACAGCTATTAAGGCGAACAAAGGAATGCACTATTTTTTGTTGTTGGAATGTCTGGTCTTCTACTTACACTTTATCGTTTACTATGATTGCATTGGGACCTTCTTGTCAGGACTTTAGGATAGTTCATACCATCAAGACGTAGGACTTGCTGGAAGATGGTTTTTTACTAATGCTGGAAAATCACATACTATATGTAACATGTGTTTTTTTTGCACATTCAGAAGAAAACCAGACACATTATAAGAGGAACGTAGACATACGAACATCATAGTCCAGTAACTAAGCAGTTAAATGGAGCAGACAACTGTAGGTATTTAACATTGTCATGTTACGATAGCACGTTAACGACATACTTGCATTAGAATCCTGCAAAAAACACCATTGCTATTCTAATTTCCTCTCGTTTTATTTCCTTGCTGCGAAAAGGCATTGTTTCGTTTGAAAAATAAAATGTAACTTTGTTCAAGAAATACACATTTTAATAATTATTCAAATTTGTTTCTGGGGCGCAATTATGAACCCTTGTCTAAACTTAAATTCTGTGAAACCAGCACATAGTAGCACCTTGCATTTAAGAAATATTTGCGGTGCAAGTTTTAGTTGATTCGGCCGGTACGGGATAAGTACTACAAACGAATGCACGCTCGGTTACGAGAACGTGCGTAACGCACTGGTGATTCCGCGTTTCGCCCTCTAGAGGCGCTTGTGTCTATCTTCCTGCGTTCCCGCGCACCGGCCTCTCCGCTCCGCCATCCCGAGCCGGTCAAGGTTGCTCAGAGAAGAAAAAGGAAACCGCAGTCACGCCGCACCATGTTGCGGTTACACGGTGTCCGAAAATTACGTATTCCGCGACGACTTAAACGCCAAGTGCGTAACGTTAAGAGCGATGGCCACAAAAAATTTGTTATTTTATATTTGTATCACATACTGTTCAACTTTTAGACATTATGAGTGATTACTTTTTCGGATGAAATATTTTTAGTTCTCACGATTTTTGCAAAATAACGCGTCAAAGTAAAAACAAAATTACTTTTTTTTTGTAACGCACAAATAAAATAATTCAAACTATTTGCAGACAATTTAACAAGAGCATCTGATAAGACTTGTCTTAATTAATTTAAAGGCATGCTTAGGAAAAGTTAGTTTACAAAAGTTTACGGGCAGACTAAAAAATTATGCAGTAATTTCCTTATTTTCAGCATTTTTTTTAATTTCCTTGTACGATTTTATATACTTCTTAAAGTAGCTCTTGGCATCTTCTTTCAGTGTGAACTATCTCATTTCTGTACGTGACATCTCCGTTTATTTTGAGGCTAGTTCCAGGGCTTGTGGTTGACATTTATGCGTGGGCAGATGTACACACGCTCTCGTAAACGGTTAACGATCATAGATATCCCCTAATCAAATTTTATTGTCTCTTCAAAATAGCTACGCTAGCGCTCTGGTCCCATCTCTACCCTGTTGCATAGATCATTTGGCCGAGTAGTACATGTCAATCCCTGGCAGCCTGGAGAATACGTGAGGCGGGCTGAAGTAGCGATAAGGCAGCGATGTTATGAAACACCTGGAGAAAACCCCCACACCATGGCAGTACCCACAACTAGAATCCCCGTACGGGAAATTCTGATCGGGACCTCAGAATCTGGAATCAAAACACTAAGCACTGGGCGTGCAGTGGATCCTGAGTAGCAGACAACATATAGTACGAAAATTAAACAATTAAGGCTCACATGCACCCGAAGTTGTTTTTCGCGTAAAAGGCCCATACATGAAGGAGCAATAAGGGCGGCATGCCTAGCGTCCCATCGCTCCTTCGCGAAAGACGCAGAACTGGCTTGCAGCTTTTCCGTTGTTGCGCTCTACGGAGCTAATTATGTCTATAAGATTGGGACTTCATTACACGCGATGAAAGCCGACGGATTTAACTTATTGAACTTTTCTCCTACCTCCGAACGAAATCGGAAAGGCAGGCTCTAAAAAGGCAATTTTTTTTTACCACTTCACGATTCTTCTTTTTTTGACCACTCTTAATACGTATGATAAAAGCAAAACTATACGGCCTTAGATTCTGACAAAAAGTCTTATTCCCAGAAAATTAATTTATTAAGATACACATAAGTAGTATGAAATAGTATGTTCAAACACAGTTTCGTGGCGGGGAGCCAGAAAGCCATGCTGCGATGACATCACGCTCTTGCATTCCACCACCCCACATCATGCTCTTGCATTTCTCCGCCATTTTGGCAGCCAGTTACCGCCATTTTATCCTCGAAATCTCCCTTTTTCCCTAAAAAAAAAGGTCTGAAAATTTTCAAAAAATTTCCCAAAAATTTGTTAAATTAAAAAAAAAATTTTTAAAATTTTTTTTGTGACCCCAGAGCCATGGCAGCCATATTGGATGGTGCCTTGGACAGCGGCTCCCTCCGACAACCCCCTCCCACCGACGACCATCTCCCTTTGTCGACGCCCTCCCTAGCCATTAAATGGCCTGAAGGGAAAATATTACATCATAATCATAGCATAGCAGCCATATTTGTTTTGACATGAAAACATGTCTGAGGTAGATGCTTGTCTCTGAATTAAAATTCGTAAAGTATTATTAGTATTGCGTCACCATGATACCATAGCGGCCATATTTGTTTTGACAAGGGGCCACAGCAGCAGCACAGAGGGTAGAGTACATGATAATTACCAGTTACTACAGCATCCTCCCACTTACCATCTGCATGGCACAACCATGCAAACAGACCCTGGACTTGGAACCGGCAGTACACTGTTCCTACGAAGCTAACAATACATATATATGTAAAATATAAATACATATAAATATGTATATTTATATATAAAATATAAATATATATATTGGTAACAACGTAGATATAATGAACAGGAGGGTTACTAAGCAGCAGGGAAACGACCATGAAGCGAGCGCTTCGACAATGGGAAACAGAATATATATATATATATATATATGGACGGACACTACAGCATGATACCAACGACACGGGTGATGCCAACAAATAGTGCGATAGTGGGATGAACAAACAAGTTAATAACAACCAAATGGACAGCAATATGATAATTGCATATACAGTAGTAGTAGTATGGCTGCAAACCATACATGGCATATATAAAGTAGAATGCTATAAACAGAAAGGGAGGAGGACAAGCATTTGCTGGCGTTGACTCGACACACATGTGTAAAATGAAGTTGAATATACAGTATGATTATAACACACGAGAGAGATATCAGATAAATACTTGCACGTTAAGCTGAAAATGTGCACCCATGAAATATATAGCAGGTTGGAAAAAAAAAAAAGAGAAAACATATACAGGACATTGTGGTAACATGCCTGGCAAGTAAGATAGTCGCTTGCACGCGCTCCAGCGTGTCACCACCAGGCATGCCTGGCAATGAGAAGATTACAACTCTTGCATGAGCTACAGTACACCGAATCAGACTGTGCAGGCCAATAAAAAGTATACCTGATAAGCCCTCCAGGCTTGCATGGGCTCAGGTTTACTTCAGGAATAAAAAACAGATAATCTACCAGTCAATGTTAGGGGCTTGCCTCTTGAACGAGCTACAGTAGACTGTCGGTCAGCATGCCTGGCAAGCCTGCAACATACTTGCATGCACTACAGCATGCTTATCGAGAAATATGACTACCAAAACCCTCGGCCATGCACCTGACAAGAGGAATACAACACTTGTACGTACTACAGTACATGCCGGTAGAAAAGCACTGTCTCCAGCGGCATACATATATAACTATGTAGGCCTGATCCAGAGCTGTTTTTCTTATTAGGCCTGATAACCATAGGGGACGGTATGTATGCCATCATCCAGGACTTTCCATTTATCGTCCATCCACGAAAGAGCCAGTTTGTTGGTTTGCTCTGTGTAAACTTCGTGGTGGAGCGATCGGATACTGGCGACCTGCACTCTCATGCAGTGCTGGGCCAAAAGGATGCGCCGATAATCGTCAAACGTTATCGTCTTTTCAACTACGCACATTTTTATCCCCTTCTCGCGTTTTCCTACCGTATTCAGGCATCGATATGCATTCAGTTTCACCCTCAACCAGACAAACTCAACCATATCTATACCCGCACATTCATCCTTGAACTTCCCAATCGCCTTAGAATTGGTAGGTGAGTAACAAAGATGAGAGGTCGGGTAGGTGCTGATGTCGAACTCCGACATTAGTATCGGGTTGATGGTGAGTTCACTGTAGAAGTCAGGGCATGCGATCTCCATCACTAGGCTATCAGTATCCATATAGAGGAGGTTCACACTGCCCCCATACCGCGCTCGCATTAGATCGTAGTAAAATCGATACACAAGTGTTTTTGACAGGTCGAGTAGGCAAACCCAGTGTAAATGGGCTTGTCAAACATAATGCTCTCTTGGCATAATTTGACCAGGGACAATGACTCATCATATATAGTCCTGCATTTAAATGCAGGATTTGCAATGAGCATCTTCGCCCGAACTTCTCCACACACAAGTTCCATAAGCTGACATTTGTGCTTATTCTCCATAAGTTTGCAGTACGTTGCACTATTCATTAACTTGTAAAAGTCTTTCTTGAAAGCGTTTGTGGCAGCCTGGCATTTCGCAGTATTCAAATCTATATAGGGCTTCAGCCACAGTTTCTACAGGAATTGAAGGACACGGTGAACAGCCTTCAGCCGTAACCCATGACCCAATGCTTGCTTAAAATTAACATAATGTACGATATAATGAAGCTTGCTCTCCAGAGTCGTCATGAGTTTCGTTTGTTTGGACCCTGGGGGACACCCGTTCACTGGCAAGACTAGAAGATCCATATGCTCTTCATGAAGAGTACAAGGGCACTCTACCTCTACCTCCAGTATGTAGCCGACATATCTGTCGTCCGGCACGCTCATCCCATCGATGTTCGTGCCGGTCCATTCGAAACCCCCATATGGGAGCGGCAAGGACATTGTCCACCCATATAACCTATTGACATCTATATACTGCAGGTAGGTAGATGGCTTGTTGGCATCATATGTCTCTGGTATATGCATATTGTTGGCAACTGCGCGCTGCTTTACACATTGAGACACCCCTCCCTGGATATCAACCTCAATAAATGTGCATATCATAGTCGCAGAGCAAGTCTAATTCCACCTGCATCTTGTGCAACATTGCGCCAAACGAGAATGCGGGAGCACTTACATAGCACACACAGTCGAGACTGTATGTGCGTAGACAGAGCCCCTGGAAATTATCGAAGATGTTGCACAGAATCAGCACGTCCGTCTTCAGGTAGAGCTCTGAATAGTCCTGGAGGGTACGACAGTCGAACACAGACCAGACGGTTTGTGCATGCTGGTAGTCCTCGGCACTGACATTCCCCCAGTAAGCCTATTGTAGAATGACCCCATATCAGGTAATTGCTGTTCTGCGAGCTTCTCCCACATGCTAACATAATCGTATGGGAAGATGCCTTTCCGAGTTACAAGCTTTAGCTCGCGCTCTACCGTGAATAAGCGAGATTTTGTGTGGAATTCACAGGACAGCAGATTCTCAGCGAGAGTTGCCAGGCTGGCAGGCATGAACCTACACGTATCAATGAACTGTATAGTGAGCTTGTCGCCCAAACTCTTACTGAAGGTGATGAGTTTTTCTTCGGTATGTGGAATAATAAATATGTCCTGGGTATCATATCCTAGCTGCTTAATTATGAAATTGGCATCATATGTTAAGTTATGGAAGAGTATCGGCAGTCTTTGGGGTCAGCGACGAAGCTAGTTGCAGTTATTACATTATGCCCCAATAAAACTGCCGGTAAAATTATTGTGGTCATGCACCTTTTGGTTTTTGCAGGTGAAAATGCCAGAACAGTGGCAGCAGGTAGTGGCTTAAGCATAGCCAGCCCGTTCCTCATATGTTTGTGGTCGCGTAGGTTCAGACTGGATATATATGTCTTTAACTAGGAGACCTATCGTAACCACCTCTTCCATGAAGTGTTTCGACGCACCATCGCCCGTGTAAACAGTTACACCTGGGGGTAGGCTGGTCGTCTTATAGATGGGGATAATTGAATTATCAACTTTAATGTATATGCCATATGAATATGGCTCATGTTTTTGGTACCTGTAAGTGTAGGACATGTCTGGGTTCGGCTGACATGTTTGCACAGGCACCAGAATTGCCTCGAAGTCTGCATATACTAGTATAGGCACCTTGTCGCCAATGTGGTAATTCTTGAACTGCGGAATGTCGGCGCGAATAGCCGTATGGTTATTGCAATACCTCCTGTGCTCAGCCAGAGTTTCGGCACCTGTTAGCCCTGTCACATGTGGTTGATTATCATTTGTCTTAAAACAATGTTTACAGATATCTAAATATGCACAGTGTGACATCACCTGGGAGCATACCAGTTGCGAAAAATTCGAGACATGCCATTGTGTGAGTTCTGGATCTCCGCTGTGATGAGCAGCAGCAAATCAAAGTGCTGGGCCAGTTCATCATCTGTCACCCATATAGGCACTACTTTTGTATTCTCGTCATTGAGTGTGTATATGTTGATGCTAACCCCCAGATTTGCTCTCTCAAAAGCAGGTATTTGATGTAGAGGGGTGGGAAAATCTACGGTTGAAAAATTAAAGTGCGTCTCCAGCCTAGTGTATCGTAGGTTGACACACTGGGGATTCCTCCCCTCTACAAAACATGCCAGTATAGCCCATTTAAAACACTGGTGGTCGTCGTCATTGTGTGGGTTGATAATTGCTTGTTACCCTGCAAAACCTGCAGGCAAAGGGATTATACGAGGAGACTCTAAGAGGGTCAAGCCTGTTTAATGTAACTGGACTCGTTTCACAGCAGTGAGAGACCACCTGCTACCCTTCCCCATATAGTCAGTCTCCTCCATGCAGATCTTTGCAACGGCAGCCGACACAGCCGCCTTTATGTTGGCCACATTAAAAAGAGGCACATTTTTCATCTTAAAGTCACGCCAATCCTTATCATCCTCGTGAGGTTCTTGTTTCCCATATACGCATTCTAGAAATATATTAAACTTGACTGCCCCTGGTGTCTCGATACCCTGCTCTTGTTGGCCAATGATATTCGCTTTCATTGCCTCGAGGTAGTCACAAATGTCAATGACTATCCTCGAGGTATTATCAGCGATGTAGGTTTTCATTATACCTCTGAATGCGCTTTCAACCTCTACAAAGCCATACGAGTTGCTCTTGCCAGCCCCAGTGACAATGGGCTCTCGGCGAGAGCTAGCCTCGCTCGCAAGAGCGATGTTGCGGGCTTGTCACTCTCGCTCGCTTCGCTGGCCAGGAGGTTGCCGTGGCAGCACCAGAACAGTTTGCACTATGTGCACAAAGCCTATTGGCCTTGGTAAACTGCTGGCCGCAAGTCCCACATGCCCTTGAAGGATCATCTGGGTTCGCCCAACAAGTACGTTCATGATGTTGTGCGTTACAAGATTGCACAAAGCCCTCATCACAGATTGTACAGTTGAGCGAAGCGGCCTGTCTGATCAGTCCTCTATATGTTGCACTATGTTCGGAAAGCTTGTCTAGGCGGTCGAAAGGCCGAGCGCACCTATCACAAAGATGTTGGCTAAGCTGCTGGAATGGATTGAGGGATCAATTATGTTCGTGGCGCAATCCATTCCGACGAACTGCAAACACCCGGTCGCAAAAACCATACTGTAGTGCTGGTCTACATATAATGGGAATGGTAGGGGGTTTAGGCAATGCAGCAGAGGATGGAGACAACGATGGTGAACTAGGTGGCGATTCCATTGTGCTAGTATATGTGTATATACTAATATGTATATATACTAATATGTCATGCAGGCAGCCCATACCAGGTGGTATCCTACAATAAATATAAAAGGATAGTACGTAAATATGGCAGTATAATTTAATACAATGCGATATCTAATTTAACAGTGTGTTCACCAAGGCTCGAACCTGGGACTGAATGTAAACAGAGCTGTAAGGACCATCGAGAGACTATATTATTGCATATTGATGAGCATATATACTGAATGTATACAGAGCTATACGGTACACAGCATGCAATGCATGACCTATGGATAAAAAGTGCTACAAATAGCTATACGCAGGCCTGTTGGCGACAGAAAAGTCCTAGGTGAAACAATTAATGAGTGCTGGTTTGACACAGAGCATTAAGTACTACAAAGTTCTATACGCAGGCCTGCTGTCGACAGAAAACCTCTAGGTGAAACAATTAACAAGTTGCTTGTTTGCGAAATTATATAATGTACTACACAGTTATAGCTGTGGAACATCTTCACATACTTATAATATACTCACCAACAGACGAAACATACTTACCTCTAAAGAGGAGAGAAGTTGTATAGAGTATCGACTATCAGCCTGATACTGTCCCACAGGTGTACAGAGAATACACACGCACAGCACTGCAGGTATTATAGCTGAAATCGTTGGGGACTCTAGATGTATAGCAAGACATATAGAGTGTAGAGGTCCAGACACGATTAACTTTGTAGGAATATAGGAGGGGTATTTATTCACATTCCCAAACGAGAATGGGCATTTTAGGTCGGCAATAACAATCGTCGTCTAATGCGAACATAACAACCGTCGGAGAGATGGCTCCTCCTCCTCGTTGCCAGCCTATAATTATACCCTCCAAGGCTAATGGCTTTACTGGTACACTAGAGAACCCAGGGAACAATCCCCTGAGAATGTGCACTAGCACACACAGAGGGCTGCCTTTACTGGTACGATAGTTAGTATTTTTAGAAGCAGCAGTGTACTCTTTTTATCCTATGCACACACTATCAACTAAGGCATTCTTGTAATGTACTCCATCATGTAATGTCTGTACAAAGACAGTAGTGTACAGTAGTAATTGCAGTAGTGTACTGTTTAAAGGCATGCTTTTAATATACTAGCACATTTAGTTTGGGCTGTGTGTGATTGTTATCAATCAGAAATAAGAACACTGTGAATTTCATGACATACATATATATAACCGCATATATTATACATTGTTTTTGCAGTATACTCTCACACAAGCAGTACATCAATATAGACATTAACAAGTAATACAGACCCTATACACATATGTACGTCGACAATCTCTCTCATGGTCAATACATACATTACACATCAAGATAGGCATTAACAAGTAATACAGAATATATTCTCTCACATGAGCGTTACATCAAGATATAAACATAGACAATTAAAATATATATATATTTTTTATATTTTTACTATACTTTTGCAAGCAGAGTAGTGAATAGTGGCAGCAGTAATGTCTTTATATAAGCAAATGTTAATTTACACACAACCTGAAGCGATGAATTGCCACAATTCAGGCATGTCTTCTTCTTATGTGACGTTCTGCGATGAGGCGTCGCCACGGACTTAGTAGCTATAGACTTCTTACATTTGACAGCGGCAGGCTTTTTCGTTTGACAGTAGGCAGCTTGTCGTCCACCTTATTAATGTCAATCACAGCAATGTCGACAGCAGCAGCAGCAGCAGAGTTGGTAGGTTCAGCCAGCACCAAAGGCTCTTGAGGAAGGTAAACTCTTATCGCATCTTGCAATAAACTGTGGGTTATAACTTCGTACGGACCATGTGGCAGGGCAGCAGGCTTCTTACGTTTGACAGTAGGCAGCTTGTCGTCCTCCTTAGTAATGTCGTCCGGACCACATGGCAGGGGAGTGTCTGTTCGCATATAGTTAACGATACACCTCCCCAGAATATTACATTCGACCATCTGCTGACATCGCTCGTACGACGTTGGGTTGTGGGCAAGCAGCCAATGCGCTATACCATCGCACTGTTCGCTGTACGTTCTTGGCTAATCAGTGGTATCGCCATCACAGACATAGGTTATACAGTTGTTACCAGGAGTTACACTGCTGTAAGCTGTCTCTGGACGAAATGGCGCGTTCATCTTGAGCTCACTGGTGTCAGCTGGCAGGGTAGACACAGCCTATATAGCAATCGTACTCTACTGCGACATAGTGTCAGTGGTTCTTGAACAATGATAGTCGTATATGTGCATACATGTCGTACATTATCTTGCAACATTTACACTTGCTATGACATATTATTTCGCCCTCTGCCATCGTGCTGCTGATGTCTGCTTCAACGCTCATGTTGACGCAAGTTTCGCATATACATAGTTTCAATTGAAGATGCAACATACCTTAGCAGCGCATGGTAGAACATATGCGATACCACATTCTTCCAGCGTGCTCGTATGTATGTGGCCTGTACATTCTTTGGTCCAGTGGTAAGTTGATCCAGTATCGGCTTCTCGCAAGGTAAATTTCACCTTCTTGTTCTCATCGCGTAGTTCTGAGATGTCTTCACATTCCGTAAGTACTGCGAGAATACGTCCATTTTCAGGTAGCTCGCTCTTGGGCCGGAGATTGTAGACAGCACACTGGTCGGATCAGTAGCAGGGTAGAATTTTATAATAGAATTTATTACAAGTGTCGTGATAGGCCCAAAAATGATGTTCAAAGTCACATATTTGTACTTGTTCGTGTTCGAGTATTGGTTTAAACACAACTCTTCTATATCCGATGAAGTATTTCTCGTACATGTTCACGCCTTCCGGCAGAAATGACACATAGTCACGTATGTTAAGCATGTTGATAGTTCTCTTCTCAACGAAACACTACTGCACCTCTACATGTTGCTCTTTTTATATTGCAGCCAGGTACACCTCGTATGTTAACGGCGAATACATTGTATTCCTAGTAATTTTACCCCTGTCCATGCAGGTTGTATGACGGTGACTGGTTCAGCACTCAGTCCAGCAGGTAATTACACTACCAGTGTTGGCATTGCAAAGTTCATATGCGATTGTACTAGTAAACAACACCTGATGTACGTACTCTTCGCATGCCTGCGTTAACATAGTACTGAGTGAGCAAGGTAGCTTCATTTCAGGTCTTAGGTAATATACAGCACATGTCATTACGTTACACGGTACCGAGAGAAAACTAACCTCATTGGTATGGCATGTCCAATGTTCAAGTCCGTTACAAGATTCTACCTGCGATGGTTGGCCAGGCGGTTTGAAATTTACACTCCTGTATCCTACAGTAACATCTCCCTCATGCATGACTAGTAGGTAGAAGTACATGTTATATGTTACACACGTAATAGACTATGAACCCATGTTAGCCATTACGAAAATTCTACGACAAGCATTGACCTCCCATTGTCACCAGACTTGATACCACCGTAGCTGAATCGTACTGTTGCAACATTAAGCCTGACCATGTCACCATCTGATATGAGTTGGGCGTACCATGTAGGCAGTCGGATACACATCTCATGGTCTAACATACATGTTATACATTTACCATATGCTAACTCTGTGCGACGAAAATCTGATACTGTGTATACCTTGCTGATGACGAGTTTTGACAGCGGTCTATATGGTGCGGTCCCATTCCTCTTGGTGATTAAACATTCCATGATGAGCTGCGAATCAGTACTATAGTTCTTTACCTCGTTAGATGAGCTATTTATAATGGTCGGTGACGTATTTTGACCATCGATATAGTCCGACAGATGCCATGACTTAATCAACAACACATTAATAAAGGGCATACAAGGTTACACATACACATGTCACATACATGTTCTAGCAGGTCCATAAATTTATCTGTCAACCTTCTAAACGACGGGCACCCAAACTCGGTTTGTAGATCGCAGAGATTTATTTTATCGCTACAATAATTGCTTAAATGCCGCTTCTGCTCTGGCCCAGCCAAAAAGACTGTACCATTCTTACTTAGCACAGCCACATGTATATTGCATGTTTTCTCGTATTTCAAATCGCCCTCACACCAATTGAGGCTGTGGTATCGTTTTTCCAGCCACATGTTCGTTACTTTGCTTTTCATGTCCAGCACACGCCATGGACATGGCGGTCTGAATGTATACGTCTCAATGCGGCCGTCATCGTATGCTATGCAAATGCACTTAATAATAAAACCCTGATGCGAGACACATTCCTGAATGTTTGCATACATTATTCCAGATGTAGAGAGAATGTACTATAGTTGTAGTATACATTAGTATTTTAACTACTCTGTCATGTGTGTTTTACGTGACTAGTCTATCATGAAGTATTAAGGCGTAGGCCTGGGTGAAGGCTGGAAAATTCTCCACAGCAGTTATTTCAATCCTACAGTCTACAACCCCGGATTTTAAGCGATCGTCTTGTTTGCTAACGTCAAAAACTTGTAGGGGCGCCGTGTTCATGAACTTGTTCGGTTTGGAAGTGGGGGCTTGCGTTTGGCCATAGTATGAATGCTGGAAGTCTGCATACATTTGGTATGGTACCATATATGTGCTGTTCGCGAAATCGATATTTAAATCTCCATATGGGTATTCCTCAGAATTTAGGAAAACCTTACCGTTCTTAATATTTACGTGGTCGAATGTCGAACAGTCCTTATTATTTACATTCCGTTTACCTGATAGAAATGCTACATTTATATATCTTGGTTTCTCACTTGTAAAACCAGTTTTCACGTTCCTATTTACGCTTACAGAGCTTGGTACATTAGGATATGTTTCTAAACTCCAAGTACGAAATGCCATATCTACATTCCTTCTTTTTCTGCATATTAAAAAAATTTACACCGTCCGACACATTCACTTGTACATGTGGCAGTAACCAGTCAATAGAACACATTGAAGGTGTAGCTGCTTCTGCACCTATGTCCTGAAGTGCGTTCGTTTGAGCGTTGGCCATTTCCATTACAATCTCCTGCTTGGAATTAATAATAACATGCCTACAGTCTTCCGCGAACCCTAACAGCATAGCGAGGGGAATACACACTTCAAATTTACCATTGGCATATACAGGAACCTTAAAGTCTTCCTCGATTCCCCAGCCAGCCATTTTGGAGGCCAGCAGTTGGTTATGCATTAATGAAAGGCAATTCTTTATCGTTGCCATGATTCCAACTTCACGAGTGGCATCTACTTCGCACCCGTTCAATTCATAGGAGATTCCATTAATCATGTGAAGTATACTGTTTCTAATGATTTTACTTGTCATTGGTAGTGCATTACCTGCCCTTGTCAGCGTTCCCCGGAAGCGCAAATAAGAATTACATGGTGCCGTGTAAATATCTTGGTTTTGCACTGAAATCCGTACCTCGGACGAGGCTACGTACGGGCCTGACAGGTAGGGCGAATAGGTGTGGATTTCCGCCTTGGTGATTGCCTCTTCGAAACCGACCGGCTCGCCTACGTTTAAGATTTCCACGTCCATACTTACTCTTCACTGTTATACCTAATCGTGTAAGGAAACAAACGTTTTCAGATGTTAGTGGACTGCATGTCTGCCTCGTACTAACTTTAGGTGTGACGCGATAAATCCCTTTTATTGCTTTCATATGTTTAATTTTCTGTCCCATCTTTCCGCAATTGCAAACGCACTGTTATTTCCTCACCTCGAAAATTAATCAAACTACTTTCTTGGTCTACTATGGAAACAATTATTTACTGTACATTCTCCATCGCGACTGGCACATATATGGATGTTGTTGGGATGCTCACGAGTTTAAATCCCGGTGGGACGTTTGCAGAGAATTCATGTAATGTCTGGCTTGGTTTACTGTTGAGATACGAGCCGCTAACTAAGTTACAGTTTATTCATATAACATTCACTGGGAAAATGTTTACCGGCAGGGTAGATATGTGGGTTTTATTTGCCTCGTATTTTGCGTTTTCAAATCCCAGCATGGATACGAGAGTATCGTTTTGTGTTAAGACTACCTGTGCTGTACAACACATTTCGCGGTGCAGAGTATTAGAATTTCCACGCAACACTAAAGTCATGTCCGGTCCCAGCTCATGTTTAAGATATTCGCCAATATCTTCAATCTCGTATGAGCCAGTAGGTATGCATACATCACCTCTTTTACTGTCTACCATTACATATCGAAACATATAATTATGTTCATCGATGTTTAGTACTGAAAAATATGTTTGAAAATCTATCACGGCAATGGACCACACGCCTGCCAGGCTTAGCGGTGTAAAATGTACTGACCATAATTCCGAGGGATTACCTGTCACAATCAAGGTGATCGATATGACTGCCACCTTAGTAGTATTGTGTTGGTGTTAAGTAACAAGGAAACATAAGCGTAAGTGGCCACAGTTCCAGTCCTGCGGTCGCTGTTCTGTCTCGTGGTTATAATAAATTCTAGTGCCTTAAAAATATTGTCTCAGTTCAGGCGGGGCCCTTTGGTCACCATAGCTATCGTAATATTGAACTGTGTTCCCATCCTTTCTATATGCCGTCTAGTGTGTCCCTGCGCTGGAATTTGTGTCTAGATTCACTATGCCACATTCTGATTTTTTCGGTCGCTGTGTAAGTGTGTCCCGCATTAACACCCCATCAAAATTATGTATTTTTAATTTTCGCGAAAATTTATACAAGTCTATGTTTATTAGCGGGCAGTCGGGTAGTTCACTCAAGATTTCCTCTTTCGCCGACTTACGCGTTTTGTGCCACCGCCGCGATATGGGTGCAAGTATAGCCCTTTTCCTGTGTTTTTTTTTTGTGCTGGCAAGGGTTTCCATATGTTTATTGTGTTGTAATTGTTCTGCTAATTGCTTATTTCCATCTTTAGTACTATTCACAGCTCGAGCTATAACACTAGTACCACCTTTCAACGATCCCAAAAGCCCTATCACAGGCAGCAGAAATGGGAGTATTCCTCTGCGCTTTACTTTCCTACGACTGTTCTTCTTCTCAGCTGTTAGTCTGAATCTAATACCCATTCCTCTCTTAGCTTTGGTCTTCATTATTTTGTCAATAGTCCACGCCGCTAATCGTTCGCCGAATTTCATGTTTGGCGTGCTAACAATCATCTTGGCCTTATTCGCGAGGATCGTGTCAGCTGCATGTCTATCTTTCAAGTTATTGCTCTCGGCGTACGAAATATCATGCGCCCTACAGGCAGCGTCTAGAGTATTTATAGGTATGTCACCATGTTGGAGTCTACGAGCTAGACGTGTTCCAGGGCCACAAAATTTGTAGCCTGGTATATAGGTCTCAAAAAGTAGCTTGTTAATAATATTATTTATGAGACCGGCTCTATTCTGGACAGTCTTATCCCCATGGGGCATAGCGTGAAACTGACTGATGCATTGTATAGTGTAAGGGCTTTTTATAAGGTCTGTGAATGACTTCGAACGAGGGTCAGCTGGTGCGGGAGACTTTTGGTCAGCTTGGCACAGTTTGGCGCACTCCGCACCAGCCGGGAGCGGTTCCTCTCCCCTCCAGCTTGCCACACTCCCCGACGGCCTTGGACGGGGCAGCCGGGCGATTGATGACTCTCTCGTCTCCCCCCACCATTTTCGAACGACCTCGAGATGGTGGCCACCTTTGTCCATTGTAGATCACCCTTCGACATGCCCCCTGGCCCTGCCTGCCTGGGTGCATGGCAGTGGTGCAAACAACATAATGTGCGAACAGATTACGCCTTGTTTTGAGTTGCCTCGTGCATCCTTTCCACCTGCATGTGCTGCGGCGCAAACGACACAACTAAAATTAGATTTTACGAAGGTACACTTTGAGAACCCAACTATTGAATTACGGATGGAACCCTAACCCCCTGACAAATGCTCTATCAATCTTAGTGCGTATCACTTTCTCGACCAAGTAAGTGCTGGGAAATTTAGTCAACATGATTTCCTGCTCATAAAAATAACCTTTTATCTGCTTGCCATTTAAATCTTCATATGTACGTGGTTTGTAAGGCGGGATCTTTGCAACACGAAATACATCAAGAGACCAGCGTGGTGTATATTCCTTAGAGAATAGATTTTTAAGACATGAAATGTGCACATAATCACCAATTTTCGCTTTTTGTTTTCTATAATCTAGAACCTTTGTACATTTAAACACTGTTGATAGCAACGAATTGTCTTTTACATCTACTGGATGCATACAAATTGTACTATGTATTCTATTATTGTAATTACCAATCAGACGAGGCTGAATATTTAGCCAGGTATAATTTCCTTTCGCCGATAATTCACACCACATATGATTTTTTAGCGTTCTGGTAAACCGTTCAACTATACATGCTTTTTAGTCACTAAATATACTGTAATGGTTCATATTATTCTGTTTAATTAGTGTACAGAACGGTTTATTGTAGAATTCCTTGCCTAAGTCTGTCTGAATATTTTTCGGTGAACCCTTATCGCCTACCACCGACTTCATAGCCTAGGCAACATCTATTCCCGTATTCCGTCTGACAGTAACAGCCCAC
Source organism: Clitarchus hookeri (assembly GCA_002778355.1). Lineage (NCBI taxonomy): Eukaryota > Metazoa > Arthropoda > Insecta > Phasmatodea > Phasmatidae > Clitarchus > Clitarchus hookeri. Next base: position 138,085 of record NQII01003621.1, on the reverse strand, counting down.
GCGAATTTACTGTAACAGTCGATAACTGTTAACAGGCAATGGAAGCCTTTATTCACAGAGCATAAGGAATCGTTTCCACCAGATCAGACTGATACAGGTCGCGAAGTCCAAACAGCTGTACTCATCTTCTAATGTAATTTTTCCGCGATGGTCTGTGTATTTCAGCGCCAATCACCGCATGAGACATTTTTTCAGTACTTGTAAACGGCTTCACGTAATTCTTCTACAATATTCACAATCTCATTGGTGTGTGAATTATTTCTAGCCTGTTGAGATGCGATGAGTATATGTAGGCACGCAACTAACTCGTTTGCATTGTCCCAGTAAACAAACTTGAGCTGACTGCTATTATCAAGTTTTGTGGTCAGTCCCGAGCCACTAGCTAAGCCAACGTCTGGAAACAGCTCTGACACAATGTAAAATTTCGGGTGTGATTCATCTTTATATATGTTGGCATTTATATTGTTATCGGTTAAATATGTGTTGGCGATAGAAAGCATTTTTTTATATTGATTAAGAGCTTCTCGCGAGAATTCGCCGGGTCTGCGCTTAAATAGTAGTTCGTAGAGGCCCAGAGAAGCGTGAATAAGTTCATTATCGATCTTTACATAATAATTGGGTAGGAAAAATATATGCTTATTACCTAAATACAATTTTTTATTCCTTCTGTAAACACCATAAATCCTGTCATTAAACCGGCTCTTATAAGATGTTAGATAATTGCAAACAGTGGCCGAGTGAGAAATGTCCTTTATTCTATTTTAGGTTTTAATTCGGCCAAAGAAACTTCGTCGTCTGGAATTGGCTTTAATTCTGCGTCTGGGTCAGTCTTCACATCAGGGGGAATAGGATGTTTATTTAGTACATCCAGTCGGGATGTGATTGGCTGGAATGCTTGTTCCAGTACTGCATCATGTTCCATACGCACTTGCTTAGCCTGCAAATACTTGCTGTGCACACTCGCAATAACGCGACTCAAGTCCTCGACTGCTGCAGACATAATACTAACATTATTAGTGTAATGTGTGTACTTTATATTAAACAATTGCTCTGCGTGCAATTGCTTTGATAATTTTATCTTCGAAAGTATTGAGTTGTTTGAGTATTGCGGTGCATATGTGTACGCAATGCTGCCATTTCTCATTGTCTGTACGAACATAATTTAAATAATGGAAAATTCTGTGTCGTATTAGTTCTTCAATGTTTGACATATCAAACTACGGTTACGACTGTCCAGTTCTTCAAGTATTCTTATAAATTGTTTATTGGTCATCCCCTCAAATATCGCGCTAAGTTTGGGCTCCAAGCCAGCTACACTCTCCTGCTGTGTATGTAGGACAGCCACACTTTTGCCGAGTGTATTTAATTGTTCGTCAAATTTTGTGGAGAGATTTGCAAACCCCTTATCCACGGTTTGTTCAAGCGCTGTTTGAACTGAAGTGAGCTTGACGCTCATAGAAGTCAGCTTGCCCGTACTCTTGTTCGCTATGCGTAAATTATCTTTCAATGTCGAAGCGAGAGTTGTAAGCGATCTATAATCTACATGGTCGCCCAAATCTGTAAGTTGTGCTTCCACTGCAGGCAGTTTACTCGCCACTACACATCACATGTTATTTGTTAAATTCTGAAATGTTTCGTCACTGTAATGGACAACATACTGATGGTATTGAGGTTCGATTCTAACTTCTTGTTTAATGTGTCCAGCACAGTCTTGTCATTAATGTGGCTGGCGAGTTTAGTGCCAAGTCCGTCCACTTGCTTGTCCACATCGGTAATTTTTTTCTCCATAGCTGACACCATCGCATATAATATCTCGAACTGTTCCTGGTAATAATTTTCCATACCGCGATTTTAATGTGTTGGTTTCCTCTTTGTCGATGTTACTAATATGTACTGGAAGCCTAGTTTGCTGGGTGTCAACCTCCGTTATACTGCTAAGCAAATCTGTTAATCTGCATTATTTATATGTATAATACTTCGTTAAATTTTTTTGGGGACCATAAGATAGTCTGTGTTGCAATCCGGCTCTTTGAACGCTTGTGTTGCCGCGAATGGACCTAATAAGTTTTTAACGACGCACAGTTAACTTCACGTCTTTCGTGCCAGGAGATAATGCGTTTTTTAAGAAGTTCCTTTGGATAAATGACTGTTGAACGACATCCCAATAACTTGACTACCTGCTGTGCTTTGTGGGAGGACCTAACTATTTTTTAACGACCACTTAATGGCTGGTGATTTTGGAAACATGCCGTTTATCTGTTTGTTGGGCTATAGGTGCTTAGTAGAGCTGGTTTTAAAAACCTGACATACTACAACGATTATTACGTTTGATCACATGACTGCTAGCATTAGTGTATTTTGCAGGTCGTAGGCATATATAAAAGTTACTCACATTGACGATTATTCAGTATGTGTTCGTGGGAAGAAGTAGTAGCGACACACTATTCGTCCAACCCTACTGCTAACGTTTCTGGGTTTGCTACAGAGTGCTCTTCCGGGCTTGATCTACACGTTGCCGATAATCAGTTGTTATAGTAGGTCCTTCAATTGCTTTCGAGCCTTCTGGCCGATTACTGTGTAAATATATTTTACGTTTTTAAAACCCGACTGTGGTGGGTGTTGGGTATTAGGTATTTCTTACGTTCACGCTATGTCTACCATCGAAGAGATAATTAGTATTGACACACCGCCGGTGTCTCTGGCTTCTAAACGCACACATTCCCCTTCGCCTGTAAAGACTTCTAAGAAAGTCGCATTTAATGTATCGAGCAATATTCTTTTAGAATTTTTTTCGCATTATTTCTCCTACATGCATCGTTTTCCGTATCGGTCCTTGGGAGTGTCTTGACTTGCTGGCAGCATACATTCACAAAGCTCCGATAGCCGTGCGGATGGACATCAGCAGCATACTTTCTCTTCTACGAGGGTCTGTGGCAGTTATGCCTTCATCGAACGATATGTAATGGGCGGATTGGCTGACTTCCTTGGAGTCACTAGAATCGGTCGCACTATTAACCCTTACATCGACTACGGAGAGGCTGGTCGGATTCTTCGACTCATGCATCAAAGACAAGAAATTATTTGTTCGCATTAATCAAGCGTCTACTATCAACACCACTACGAAAGGGGCCTCATCCACCGATGTCCATACTACGGCTGCAGATGTGAGTTGCTCGTAGACTTATGATTTAAAACATGCATTTCCCAACTTGATAAATGAAGCGAGTACCTCGACTGGTGGTATTACTGATTTCGCATGTTTCATTATTTTAAGAAGCGGGGGAAGCCTCTACAAGTGTACTTACCCACCGGATGTTACTCAGCCATCCCTGTTACAGTTGAAGTTGTTTCCCACAGACAAAATTCTATCGTCACCCAGCAGGGACATATGGAAACATCAGCAGCGAGGCGTACAAGTTTTTGTAAATACAACGCAACCGAAGACTGCGATAGACGTGCATCTAGTCCGGCTCCTGCACGAAGTCTCCAAGAAGGTGAATGTGAAAAGGAAGGACAGAGCTACGCACGACGATGTTCGTTAAAATGTATGTATTTGATCACAGTATTTCAGACTGTGCAGGTATTTACTCCTGTTAGTACTTTCGTATAAATTATGGTAATAGTGACGGACATTTTATTGCGGAAATTAATGCCGTCTTTTTATTAATTCGTCGTATTTACTACAGTGTATGCGGTTGATAAAAACTTCTTTTTAATTTATTTTTTTGGCCGAAGTTAATGAAATGCATGCTGATTGTATTGACAACAGGTTTTTAATAATAATAATAATAGTGAAATGCATTGGTATAAAATTACTCATATTGTAGTGGTGTTTCGTTTGAGTGACATTATTTAGTTTCATGCATTTATTAATATCAGTTTTATTGATTCTGTGACAATGTTATTATATCTTCAATGTTTAATAGTTACTTTCGTATGATCACTATTTAGTTTGTTTTGGTAAACCGGGGCAGTATAGTGTGGTAGATATTAAAATGATTGTATTAAATCGGTATGTTTACTACCAATTTTATTGTGGAAGTTAATGGTGTGTTTGTACTACTTCTTCTCGCGAACACATACTATCCGACTTTGTGCACATCTTAAATTGTTTTATTATTATATATACTCTGGAATATAATGTATTTGTATTATAAAATCAGATTGCTTACTGTGAAATGTGTGGTATTTGTGTGGTGTTTAATAAAGAGGAATATCATGTATTTGTTTTTGAAAATCATATTGTTTCATAAACCTGATACGCATGTATTTACTGTGGAATATAATGCATTGCTTACTACGAAATAAAATGTGTATGTATTGTGTTTAATAAAGACATATATATATATCAACCTCAGACCTGTTTTATTTATTAGTATTAAAGAATCCTTTTTTTTAAAATACCTATTTAGTGTGTGTTGAGTTCGGTGTAGTCTGAATACTAAGCGTATTCGATAAAGTTGCGATAAGCTTGTAAAGGAAACCTGGACATGTTATTATTTGTGCTATTAAACGCAAGTGTTTAATTCATTTGAATAAATACCTTACCATTTTCTAAACACAAGTTTTCATATTAAACTATAACGTGTACTCTACCCTCTGTGCTGCTGCTGTGGCCCTGCTGTGGCCCCATGCCAAAACAAATATGGCCGCTGTGGTATGATTTTGACGTAATACTAATAATATTTTGGGAATTTTAATTCACAGACAAGCACACACCACAGGCCTGTTTTCATGTGAAAACAAATATGGCCACTATGCTATGATTGTGACGTAATATTTCCCCTTCGGGAGATTTAATGGCTAGAGGGGCTCGACGAAGGGTGGTGGTCGGAGGGGGTCGTTGGAGGGAGGCGCGGTCCGAGGCACCATACAATATGGCCGCCATGGCCCTGGGGTCACAAAAAAAAGAAATTTCAAAAAGAATAAATTTTAAAATAATCAAAAAATTTTAGGGAAATTTGTGGAAATTTTGGGAAATTTTTAGACTTTTTTTTAGGGAAAAAGGGAAATTTCGAGGGGAAAATGGCGATCAATGGCTGCCAAAATGGCGGAGGAATGCAAGAGCATGATGTCATCGTGGAATGGCTCCCTGGCTCCCTGCTGCGAAGCTGTGTTTGAACATACTATTTCATACTACTCGCGTATACGCGCAAATAACGATTTCACAGAAAATATTTGAACACGTAGTCCTTTTAAACGTTGACGTTTCAGTATTTTTTAAGTTTTAAAAATAGTACATCATTTTTTACAAAAATTAAAACATCAATAAAGATTCGAGTTGAGCTTTTCATTTTCATGTGACACGGGCGCGCTGAAGAAATGCATTTTGTTTTCATAGGTTCAACAATTAGACCATGAAACGGTATGGGGCGCAACATTTGGCCAACAACGTCCCACAACCAATCTGCCTGTAGTGACATTGCATACAACCATCTGTAGAGGCAAATCATTGAGTCTGATAAGAGGCCAGCCATAAAGCTGTTGACACGTGAAAGCACAGTGCTTCCTTCCGGGAATTTTTTGTTAAGTGGGGCGTAGTGCTTTTTTAGTGCAGAGAATGTTTACGGAAGTGCACGATGACGGGCGTATCACACTAAGAGAAGTCCTCGAACGTCCAACAGAGCCAACTCCGAGACAAAACACGTAATATTATGAGGACGTCCTTAGGTGACCGATCTGTTTCATCTTCGCTTTAGTGTAGCAGTAACAAACTGTATTAACTCAGTTTAAATGTTTGTAGTAACTTGAGTTTCAACGTAGTGCAACCAGATAATTCGTCTCGATGCATTGGTAAAGTTTACTGTATCTGCATTTACTTAGAATGCTGATGTAAAAATGTGGAAAACCTTTCCCAAATGAAGGGGGCTAGATTGAACTTGGGGACCTCACGAAAGCGAGTCAAGAATGCTGCTACGTGACAAAAGACACTGGATGGCTAATTTTAAAACCATCTTTCAATTATTACAAGTAATTCAGTACAGTGGATGACGTTAATAACCATGTATCATTATCATAGGAGAAAGTCTTTGCGTCGCACTTGCTCTCACTGGCTTTTTTGTGTGTTAGAATTCATTAAATGCAAAAGTTAGTGTTATGGTTTCTCGTCGATTTCAGTGGGCTACGCTGTGAAGAACTTAATATTGACTCGATGCTTATAAAGTAAGTGATGCTGGAGGCCTGAAGCAAACCATCACCTCTCAACGTGAGCGTTAGCGTCTAAATGGAACGGTCAACGAGGAGTCTATATTAAATGCAGATTAAAATACTCGGCGCAAATATATAGCTCGGAAGCACCAACGATTCGCTCGTGAAACTGGGTATATGCCGAACACCTGTGATCCCCCCGAACATCATCGGCTGGGGACTGGTTGGATTAGGTTATTTTCTCTGACTCTCCGAGGCTGATTTGGTTTCGTAAAACCACGCGGAAAATCCAAGCGAGCCCCAATGCGTGCGCAGTCTTCTGCGTAAGGTATTTGGATCTACAATTAACACTCGCGTGTCGACATTCATCAGTCGTGGCGGAAGTATACATTTGCAAAGAAATAATTTCAAAGAGTTCTCAAAAATATGGCAAAATCACACAGGTAAACACCTAGTTTAAAGACATCTGTATGTATGATCACGAGTCATTATTATAAAACTAATTTCTCTTTTTTATGTCTACTGTCTCGAGCTCTCTGCAAATGTTTAGCAAATGTGAAATACCCCCCCATTTCCATGAAAAATATACTGCTGGACATTAAAATTGCAACATCAAGCAGGACGCACCTGAAGCACCTCACATTGGGGGGAATGCGTAGAGAAGCGCAGGACAATGTCATGAATAAATGTTCAGCCGAGTGGTGCTGCATCCATTCCTATGCGCCAAAGACGATACTGGTAAGTGGTATACAGATTGTTCGGAAACTCACTGTCCAAACTCCAGGCATAATTTCGTTGGATCAATAGTAACACAAAAGCCCTGTACACTTATATCCAGAAACGTATATTTATATCAAATAACTGTGTTCAGAGTTGCGGTGTAGGCGAGCGACACTAAATTAATATATACATAGCGTCACGTGCCTACTTCCTATGCAACTTATCCTACACGCATGATCGCATCGCCTTGTTCTCCAGGTGTTGTATGCCGCAAATATTAACGCAATTATGTGATTAAAAAATACGTTTCGGGATATGTGTGTATAGAGCTTTTGCATTACTGTTGGTCCAAAGAAACTAGGTCTGGAGTTTGGGCACTGAATTTCCGAACATTCTCTATAAGTTGACGTCGGGGAGACTCTGATAGGTAGTGTCATGGTGTTTGTCCTGCTGTTCGTGTGCACAGACGGAGCGAACATGCCACGTCGAAGAACACGACAACCATAAGAACAAATCTCCGTCTTTGATCAGGGGAGAATCGTGGCCTATCGGGATTGTTGATTATCCTACGTGAAATTGGTTCTCACATTGGAAAAATGTATTCACAGCGAAGCAATATGGGATCAGTAAATCGAGGAGGGACAGGCTGAGGATTGTGCAGGAATTCAATGAACCCGTCGTACCAACGAGCGCGATATCAGAAACCTGGTGCCCATGGCGATTGTGGTCCGTACAGCCACATCATACACCCTCGCTTAGGTGTTCAGGCATGTGGCATATCAATCTGTATCTGCAGACACGATCTGTCGCCGTCTGCAGCATTAGGGCATCTTGTCCAGGTGACCATTACCGCGGCTGTCACCGAACGCTCACACAGGTGGCTGCAATGGCGCGTGGAACGTCGGGTTTGAAGAGACGAATGGCATGCCATCGTTTTTTTCCAACACCACGATGGTCGCATATGTGTCTGGCGGCACCGTGGCGCATGCCTGACCGAGTACTGCATTATGCATCATCATACCGTCCCAGCATCTGAAGTTATCATTTGAGACGGGGCGTCTCATTTTCATAACATTTTCCACCTGCCCGCTACGTACAGCCCGCCTAGCAACATGTTAAAACCGTTTACGGTCCACGCTCGTACTTTTCGCAAATTCTTGCGAAATGATATGCAACTACGTGAAGCAGATGTCCTGCCTTTTGATGCGGAAACACCACATCGTTTTCCTGCGCTGCCTTGTGCAAGCCAGCCATGGTGGCCGGTCAAGTTGGGGCATCGCCGACGGTATTCTCGCCACGCACAGAGCCTTACTGCCGGCGCGGTGACGAGTTTCCAAGCCCGCCGCTTAGCAGCGCTAGTGTCGCCGTGACGTGTTGAAGCGTTGTCATGCAGAAGCACCGCAGCGTGGCATGTGGCGATATTTACAAGAAAAAGATACTTTTTTTTTTTTTCAGTCCTCTGATTGCCTAAATTAAAAATGTAATGATTTAGGCCCCTGATTAAGGAGGGGAGTTATGTTTTTGGTGCTATACAAGCCAGGGTAAGCTGCAGGCTCATTGAGAAGCAGCTCCTGGACTTCATGTTGAGATAAGTATCATCAGGCCCTTTCAGTCATGGAATTAAAAGGGAACATTTGGGAGTCCCTCAGTAATTTGACAATAATGTTTGTAACAGTTTTTCTGGATAGTTTGTTCTTTTTATGGATTGTAAATGGCTGTACGAATGTTTGAAAATAATCGGAACAAGCCAAAGTATTTTGTCATAAAAATTGTAGAAAATATATCATTCGGAGGTGACCTACACTGTTTTTTTTATAATTTTTTCATAAAACTTCTTGTATGGCACCCAGTTGTTTCTTGCATGAAAAATATATATTCTTAACAAAACAACTCGGGTTCATTTAAAGGCANAATCGGAACAAGCCAAAGTATTTTGTCATAAAAATTGTAGAAAATATATCATTCGGAGGTGACCTACACTGTTTTTTATAATTTTTTCATAAAACTTCTTGTATGGCACCCAGTTGTTTCTTGCATGAAAAATATATATTCTTAACAAAACAACTCGGGTTCATTTAAAGGCATTCAACAAATATACATTGTACTGAAAATACTGTCACTAAGACATTCTTTGAAAAGTTTAGTTTTGCTTCTTTGTGTCGGCCTGTTTAGCGCTACAGGGTGTAGCAGATTATATGTAATGCCATTTGATTTCAGTTCCCCTCGCGCCTAGTCAGCATCGTTGATACACTGACAACCACTACACCGCGGAAGTGTTGAAAGCCTGTTGTTGTCCCTTATCTTCAATACCGGCCTGGGACCATATTTTAACAGCAAAATGCACGACATAATGTGGCACACATCGTGCGACAGTTCCTGGATGACCACCATGTCACATTGCTTCCTTGGCCTGCACGTTCACCGGATTTCTCGCCCATGGAAAACGTGTGGTCCATGGTCGGTCGATGACTGGCCTGCCACATGACACCCGTGACCACAATGGATGAACTTTGGGCACGTATCCAAGCAGCATGGGCGGAGATGGCCCAGAAGGACATCCAAAGTCTCTTCCTCTAAAGGCCATGTTGTGTAGCAGCGGTTATCAGGGATGGGTAATATTTCCTGTTATGGCGACTTTGTCACTGCTTTAGGGTTGTTGCTGTCACGAAGTATGCCAAAATACTTCAAGTCACAGCGACCGCGGCGACCGCTTCCTTATTCGAGTCGGTGACCAGTGCCAGAGATTATCGATTTCCACTTACCGCGTCGCTTGTCGCTGTCGCTCTGTCACGATAGCCATTCTGTGTCATTGGCACTGGCATGGCAAAGATTACATGATACGTCCAGTAGGCCAGACATACGCGAAGACCGTTCAGTAAGCAAGGCACTGTTGCCTCATGAAACATAAGTGGTTACTCTTTCTTATTTCATCTAGCGGTGTCTTTTATAATTGAAACGTCTTTACTGCATTGTTTGTATAATTTAAATTGTCGATTTAATTTAAATTGAAGATTTATTAATTAGTTTTAGTCAGTATTCCAAATGTCAAGTGCCGTCGCTNTTCAAGTCACAGCGACCGCGGCGACCGCTTCCTTATTCGAGTCGGTGACCAGTGCCAGAGATTATCGATTTCCACTTGCCACGTCGCTTGTCGCTGTCGCTCTGTCACGATAGCCATTCTGTGTCATTGGCACTGGCATGGCAAAGATTACATGATACGTCCAGTAGGCCAGACATACGCGAAGACCGTTCAGTAAGCAAGGCACTGTTGCCTCATGAAACATAAGTGGTTACTCTTTCTTATTTCATCTAGCGGTGTCTTTTATAATTGAAACGTCTTTACTGCATTGTTTGTATAATTTAAATTGTCGATTTAATTTAAATTGAAGATTTATTAATTAGTTTTAGTCAGTATTCCAAATGTCAAGTGCCGTCGCTTCGCTAAAGATTCTTGAAATATTACGTCGAAAAAAACTAAGTGATCTCTTAAAGTTAAAACACAACCAAAATATCCGATATTATGAAATAACTGAGATTTAAACAAACTTAAAATACATTACTGTCCAAACAAAAAAAAATACATATTTAGGTCATGTGAAATAAAACGTAGTAATGTCTGGTACATTTTTAATTAATTCAACGTAAAATAAAATATGGAATAGAAAACGTAATCTAAAACTCAAAATATTAAATTTTTGGTCAATGTTACAATGTGTATATTATTTATTTTGGGAAATTCGTAATAAAGCATCTTCGTTTACATAGTTAACGTCTCTGTCCGTAGTGGAGAAATGGCCAAGTATATAACATCCACCTGGCTCATAAATACAGCCGTTATGCAAACAAATAGGTAGATGAAATTTTTGTATGTAATTTTGAGGANCTTAAAATACATTACTGTCCAAACAAAAAAAAATACATATTTAGGTCATGTGAAATAAAACGTAGTAATGTCTGGTATATTTTTAATTAATTCAACGTAAAATAAAATATGGAATAGAAAATGTAATCTAAAACTCAAAATACTAAATTTTTGGGCAATGTTACAATGTGTATATTATTTATTTTGGGAAATTCATAATAAAACATGTTCGTTTACATAGTTAACGTCTCTGTCCGTAGTGGAGAAATGGCCAAGTATATAACATTCACCTGGCTCATAAATACAGCCGTTATGCAAACAAATAGGTAGATGAAATTTTTGTATGTCATTTTGAGGGAAGCAAATGCCTCCAAATATGGCGGTAATTTTGTTACTTGGTAATTTGTATTTAGACAAATCTATTTCACCCTTAATTCTGCCAAAACTACTGCATTAAGATTTGACTTAGACAGCTAGCAAACAGTACACTTACAGAATTAAATTCATAGTTTTCTGCTAGCAAATTAATTCTTAACTTAGGCGAAACACATATTATTTTTTTCACGAAGAATAGCAAACATATCGAAATAAATACTGACACTTATTCAGGCAAAATTAATTAATCAACTGCGACCAAGTTTCTTGGCCTACGCGTGGATAATCAACTAAACTGGAAATTTCACATTGAATATATTTTACCAAACTCAGTTATGCTTGTTTTCTTTGCGCAGTGTTGCTGAGGTCTTAAACAAAAAATGCATAAGAAATGGTTCATTTCGCATATTTACACTCCATTATGCCAAACTGTATAGTTTTTGGGGAAAATCCACGGACAGTACAAAAGTGTTTTGCATGCAAAAGAAAGCTGTAAGAATAATTAATGGCAAAAAAAAAAAACAGCCAGGCTCATGTAGACCCCTTTTGAAAAAAACTAAGATTTTGCCATTTCCATGTGAGTACATGTATTCATTACTTACTTTCACGTCTAAAAACAGTAATTTATTTGAGAAAGATGAAGTATATCTCAGGTATACCACCAGAATAAAAAAACACATTCACTTACCTTCAGTAAATTTTAAATTGGTACGAAAAGGGCCTCTTTACACTGGAAGTTAACTTCTCAACAAACTCCCACTCCATATGCACAAAATTTGTTTCTCGAACCCAAACCCTTTTAAAAAGCATCTTAAGAATTTTTTACATAGCAGGCTTTCTATTCAGCAGAAGAATACTTAAATAATAGACCTTAACAGCTATATTATTACATTCTGCACATATCTTGTCCCATTTTCTTGCCATCTTTTTGTTTCTGTGTAACGAAGACATGGTTCTTGGTACTGGTAGCCCACAACGAACAAGAAAAGGAAGTAAAAAAATGTTTGACGTTACATCATTTATTTATATGATTAACTCAGCTTGTATATTTATTATAAGATATGTTCATTGTAACCTCGTATTATGAGATTTGTATGACTTGTCCAATATTTATATACGGAAAATACATAAAATGGATGCAATAAAACAAACAAACAAACAATAGGTGTTTTTACTGCTAACCAATTAATGCATGGTCTACAGAGATGGTTCAATGAATCAAATATCGTAATGTAACGAGCAGTGAAAAATTCACGGCTATTTGTCACTGCTACTTCGGTGTCACTGTCATTGGTTGTCATAGTTCCAGGAATCTTGTCACCACTCCCATCTATAGCTGGTAGGGCCACACAGTACTGATTTCCCCGTGTTCTGTACATCATGCCGAGCTGCAAAAAGTAACCATGTCACCTGTGTATGATGGGCATTCTGTCCATTAAATCTGGCTGTGATAGCACATGTCCTTCTTGGAGTTGCAATTTTAATGGCCAGCGGTGTAATTTTACACCATCACTCAAACTTTACGAAGCAATGGAGTGCTCAAACTGCCTGATAAAGAGTAATTTGTATTGACCGAATGAGCTACTTAACGATAATTTTTGTTTGAGGGCGTTATTGAATAAATGCCTCTAGTATTATTAAAAAATACACCCTGGTCTGTGTATGTTCTTCTTTTTTCCTTGCCGCATGTGTGCGCTGGCAAAAAAGAAATTATTGCGCGTACGCCTAAGTTTTTAAAAGCGCCTTTCAATTTTGCATAGCACTGTTAAGTTCAATGTAACAAGTGCCAAGTAAATAAAACACATATATCGGTATCAATATGGATACCTCAGAATTACTTACATAACTTGTTATTAAGCTCATAAATAGTTTAATGGTTATATTTTCATAGATTTCGTGGTTAGTGGGTAGAGCGAAACAATAATTTCATATTTATTTTGTTCCTATTTTTTGCAATGAATCATAATTAACTGCGCAAACAGACTGTTTACTATTCGAAGACTACATTTAAAATTGTTGCGAGCTTTGTCTGATTTTCATTTTCTTTATGCAATTACTTTTCTCTGCCAAGAGCCAGCTCCTATAAATATATTTTAGTACATGACCGTTATAAGATAATTAATAAATAATTTTTATAGCAGCAATAATTTTGATTCCAGTAAGAGTAGTGTATTGCCAACATTATTTTTTCCGTCATGATACAGAGTCGTTAGTTAACACTATCACAGCGCATGAAAGCAAGTGATTTTAAACGAACTTAGGCGGTCACTAAGTCACGTAACTGTATTTGATGTGTTTACTTTACTTTGGAACCCTTTTTCTGAAACAGCTTGTGCTAGGAAAATGCAAGTCATTCAGAGTCATGCGGGCGGGGTATATAAAACTATTCCCTCCCTTTTCGACGGCCAGTCGACTGTAGCGCTCCGAGCCGGCGACTTTGGGAACCTTCTGCAGCCAGAACTTGCGTCCAGTTTCACAGCGACCTCCCGCCGCTGCGGTAAGCAACGTTCTTATTATTTTAGGCAGTTGTACGCACACCTAGGAAGTTATTTTCCCCGGTACCAGTCTTCCCTTCCAGAGACTGTAGGTTACCCCACTCTACGTGCAGATGTGTTGACTTTGTGCGTACGCAGGAGGGCGCGAGACTAATTTCCCTAAATTTCGGCATAGAGACGTTTTCGTAGAAACTCGAAATACGGAGCAACATAAAATGCATTTATATTTTTAAAAAAAACCTATGTANTAAAATGCATTTATATTTTAAAAAAAACCTATGTATTTGATCATTTCTCCAGGGAAAACTCGAAGATTCACAATTATTTGTTAAACTGGTGTAAAATGGATGGTTGACTTTCCTTATCAAGCCCTCAGCAGTTTGTGTGTTGCTTTACGTGATTATTGCCTATTGGCCCTCGGGAGTTCTAGGGGCTAAGTCACATGAGCTGCAAAAGGTTCTTATAAATACATATATTCCTATGTTCAGTAAATGTATTTAACATATCAATTCCATGTCGAAGTAAAAGCAATCTTAAATATAATATATCTACAAATTTTGCCTGTGTGGNTGAAATGCGCAAGCTGATTTGGTATGGTTTATTCTAGTACTTTGTGATGTTATATTTGCAAAGAAGTAAGAGGGGGCGCAAAGCATTTTTTGCAGTTTCTTACCTTAATCGCCATACTTTAATTGAGGGCTGTGTTCCGTAAACCTTGTGCATATAATTGGCAACGACTGCGAATGCCTGTGTTGGCCTATAAACTAAATTTACAGAGAAAAAGTAGCAATCCTAAGTCTGTTATGTTAAATTATTGAAAAATTCTCTTTACGAACAATTTTACTGGTGTCCCGAGGAATCTAGTTATGGTAACGATAATTTTCGCAATTATTTTAAGTGCGTTAGTAAAGTTGATGGAATGGAAGGCAGGAAGTACAGTATATATAGGGCTGTGTTCGAATTGACCATGTATGTAATAGCCTTCAATTCGGACGCCGTCGATTGTCACTTGTTCAGTAATGGTTGCGTTTTGGTATTTTAGTATTTTAGCTAGTTAAGTTACAAACTAAACGCTTAACAACCAAATACATCATTATAGTGGACTAGTTCAAATTCGAACACGGCCTGGAACAGGAAATGTATAGTGGAGGCCGCGGTATATTGAGACTGCACAGCTCCGACGCTTGCTGGCGAAAGGCTGTACGCAGAAGACGGACGGGAAACGCCCGGACGCGTCGCTCCATGCCTTAACCGGTTCTGTCTGGATAGTCGCGTCCGGTCCCCGACCTCTGCAGCTGCACGGGTCATGAAGGCGACGCGGCGGTCGCCTGACGCCGAGGAAGTCGAGCGCGCAGGAACATGAGATTTGTTCGCATACCAGAGATGAGTTATCATTCTGTGTGCTGCCTACAAAGCCTGCCGCCACAGTGTTTAAATGGGGAATCAGTTTGAAATTCCTTTTCAATGCATCAAATTTAAAGATAACTGTGTCAAACAGTAGTGGTGTGCGTAAAATTTCTTAACGATACTCGGTACGTTTATTATAAAATCTTGCCAATTTCTTTTTTTAAATGAAATATTAAAATTTACATAAACTAATTTTTTTTTTTTGGAAACTTTTGAATTTAGCGGTATTTTCTGAAAAAGTTGCGCTTAATGTTTTCGTTTGAAACTATTATCTTTAAAACTGATGCGTTGAGAAGGAATTTGTTAAACGTTGATTCCCAATTGTTAAACCATAATGGCATTTTGTTGGGGGAAGGCNTTGAGAAGGAATTTGTTAAACGTTGATTCCCAATTGTTAAACCATAATGGCATTTTGTTGGGGGAAGGCCACCTCCCCCCCCCTTATTATTGTTTTACTAGTTCGTCATAAAATTTGTTCATAGTCCATTGTAATTTTCTGACGAGGCGTAGTATATCAGCAACATAATATAATTACTGTAATATCAATGGAATAACTTTGTTTGCCATGTGGATTAAATTAAAATAAATATATTATTTATTACCCTTAGAGAAAGGAGAAAGATCGCAAAAGCGATAGAAGTACAAAAAAAAAAAAAATCAAACAATCTCTAAAATATAGTTGAACAATGTTAAGCAGTCACTTCAAACATTTATATCTAAGTAAGGCTAAAAATGTATTAATNCCCCTTATTATTGTTTTACTAGTTCGTCATAAAATTTGTTCATAGTCCATTGTAATTTTCTGACGTGGCGTAGTATATCAGCAACATAATATAATTACTGTAATATGAATGGAATAACTTTGTTTGCCATGTGGATTAAATTAAAATAAATATATTATTGATTACCCTTAGAGAAAGGAGAAAAATCGCAGAAGCGATAGAAGTACAAAAAAAGAAAATCAAACAATTTCTAAAATATAGTTGAACAATGTTAAGCAGTCACTTCAAACATTTATATCTAAGTAAGGCTAAAAATGTATTAATCAAAGATGGCGTCCAACTCTCCTCAAGCACAATTTGACCGCACGCGTTCATTATTCAAGGGCGTTTAATTGTCCAACGTTTCCCCCCTCTATCTTGGATATTTTATTTTGTGGCACAGCTGTGATTTCAGATACCAAGTCATTTTGGAACATGACTGGTAGCCTGCGTAATTCAAAGAAACTGAATCATTTTTAAAAAGGGAGATGAAATATGTCCCACGTGTTTTTTCCTCTGCTCAGATTTTCAAAAAGTTTTAGCACACCTATTTGAACGAAAACGGTACGTCTGCCCCTATCTCTTGCAGGCGTATGGTGGCTGATGCTAAATATTTTTCGAAAACTGACATGACGAGCTTAAGTTAATGAAACTAATTTTTACTCTAGTAAAAAGGATAATTAAATCTGCGAAAGTTTGGTGGTCTATGATTTTCAAAAATATTAAAAAACAGGTAACTTGCGCCAGATATTAGTGAAGTCATATTTAACCCTCTATGGGACTAAGTTTTTCATTTCAGAGTACTATCGACGGAGAGGTTTCCCACATCTCTCATTAAGGCAAGGCATAAAATCCTGGATATTATTTTACTATATTTTGGGTGCCGGTGAGTATCTCTGCGCTGTTCAGTTTTCTTGATCGGTAATTTAATCACCGGTGAACATATTTAATATTTGAGGTCAAGATGCACCAATACTTATTCAAAATACGTCGTGAAGTGTCACAGGGCAACAAAGAAATGTCTGCATATGTGTAGGTGGGGTCAAATGAGACATTTCATTACAAATATCTGGCGCATGTTTTTTCTATAGCCAAAAAAAAATGTATTATAAAAATCTTACTTCTGTAGCAAACTTCCATGTCACCCTTAGTGTAAACACTTTGTAAATAAATTTCAACCACCTCGTGCCATCAAGATTGGAAGAGGACAGAAGGCCTATCTTTAACATTTCAGGTGTAGGGTCCTGCTAAATTGCCTTGGTGACCAAAAACTTCGTTTTGAAACAACGTTTTACTAGTATCTGAATGTTGCTGCTATGCTAATGACATTCCTGGTAGACTTGCATTGCTTGTTCGTTTATATTTTGGTCCTCGGAGCTTTTTATTTACAGTGTGCCGAAGTTTTCATTTAAATAATTGCGTTTGATGCTATCATTTTATAAATTCAAGAGACTTTCAAAGGTTACTCCATGATAAATTGTTTGCTGCGTTAACCCTTTCGCTCCATGNGGGTTAATCCTTTCGCTCCATGAATGCGAAGGTGCTGTGTTATTCGGGTGAAAGGGAGCGGTTATAGAATGACTTTGCTAATTCGTGCAACAGCGCTGTGCCCACTCTGTTTTCAAGGCTACCAGCCACACCCGGCCATTACTCAATCGATTTCCTGTCTGCTTTCACCGGAGGTTGTCAACGATGGTGATAAAGGAAGTCTAACGATGAATAGAATGTACAGTTCGTTGCTGAAGCCTTGCGGAGTTGTCTGACACAAGGGCACACTATAGGGATAGCAAGGGTTAAAAAAAAAAAAAAAAAAAAAAAAAAAANAACAACCAATTCTTAAAATGTTCCTGGCCTACCGAAAATTCCAAACTTGTATGTTGGGAAATTGAATTTATAGAATAGCTAGAGGTGCATTTAAGTTGTTGGGTAGGTTATTTTAAATCTTGCAATTCAGGATTCTCGGCCATACAACCCATCTTAGTATCTTATTCAAGTGTTCTAAATTTTTAGACTCCCCAAACATACACATCCGTTGTGAAATATATTAACATGGTACTTATAACTGAAGCATACCGGCACTCCACTCATTCACTCGGTTGTATTTAGATATACCGAATGTATGGTAGCTGTAACTACACGATTCCGGAAATTGTGGGTATCATATCAAATTAAGGAAATGTATTTCCCGGCTCGAACAACTCGTTCGCCTTATAGAAAGTTTAATAAATTCAGAAAATTGTCAGAGAACTTGTCATGTAAGCTTTTGTATAAAGGACGCAGGCTGTTGTGTAAATAGTTTGAGAATTTCGGCAATATCCTCACGCNTTGTCATGTAAGCTTTTGTATAAAGGACGCAGGCTGTTGTGTAAATAGTTTGAGAATTTCGGCAATATCCTCACGCTTAGAACATACGAGCGAGGACATCTATAAACGGTTCGGTCTGTAAATTAGGTCTCTTAGGCAGGGTCATCTTAGGAACGCCGTAGACCTTTTAGTGGCAAATATATTACAATTATTGAGACAGACTTTCAAATTTGAGAGGAGTAACGGAATGCCAGGCGAAAAACATCGCGCTTACCTACATGTCCAGTTAGGATCTGTTGGATGGGTCGGGAA
>NQII01003621.1:0-119411 GCA_002778355.1 Clitarchus hookeri | reverse complement strand
CGGGAAGGGGGGGGGGGGCATAATTGTGCACCTCATCGACGCCTCGGGTGAAGTCTTAAATAGTCCAGTCATTATTGGCGAGCTGAACTCCCTTCAGCCGTATTACCGGATTAATTAAATTTGTGTATGTAAACTGTAGTATGTCTGCGCTTTGATTAGTCATCCGGAGGGCGATTGAGTAAAACTAAGAGTTGAGTCTCTGGATGTAAGTTACAGACTCCGAAAATCGAAAGCAACTTTAAGAACTGCTGCCAGAAATGTTGCGTCTTATCACTGGGAGGGAATGGCAGGCTGTCAAGTCCATATAACGCCTAGCACCAGACTTAAGAAATGGAGTGTGGTTCCAGATAAGTTATCCTTAAAAGTAGAGTACTTGTGAAATCTCAGACGTTTTATTGCATCCTGTGTTCGGTTCTGTGCTGCACGAGTTCAGCGAACTTGTTTCTAATATTAAAATTCACAAGATAGGCTGTGGTGAGTCATGTTTCACAGACTATTTACAAATATTTCTCTACCAATGGCCCCGCAACTTCTGCCACAGGCACGGATGATTCAACTTTACAAATTACGTTGCGGTAGTCCTCCAGACGAAGCAGTCTAATTCAGATAAGGCAATAGTAAACTATCCTGACTCATGACATTGTCTGTATAAGATGGTAGGCTTGCCACGTGCATAAGAAATAACTGTACAGTTCGCAAGTTGTAACGTTCCTTACAACCACGAAATTAAGTTTTCCTTTCTTGTACGGTACTTCCGAATTCACCCCGAAGGGAGCTAGGACAACGATGTCAAGGTTCAGGGTGCTCTGCCAAATTGGCTTCGACTACAAATCAGTTAAATTGCTCCACTCGTCCTACTTTGCTTCATGTGGTGTCACAGACCACGAATGTTAACATTTTATTTACTCTGCTTTCACGATCTTTGGTACTGGTTTACTGCATTAAACTTATTAGAATGCTTNGAATGTTAACATTTTATTTACTCTGCTTTCACGATCTTTGGTACTGGTTTACTGCATTAAACTTATTAGAATGCTTTAATTCAATTTTTCATAACAGCATTTCTGTCTAAATCTGCTAATCTTGGCGTTAATGTGTTTTGACTTGTAAACGTCAAATAGGAAGTCGATGTGCACATAGCACACACAAAGAATGGCGGTAGAAGAAAGTTGTTATTGTTGGACGATGAAAAGTTTAAGTAGGATTGTATGCGTACGTACTTGCAAGAAAAATTGGCACCCGTGCTGTGCGCACTCTCCAAGGACGTAAGTTGGTTTTGGTCTGTTACCGCTTACGTAACAGCTATTCTTAATGTCGTTATGCTGACTACTTGTATAAACTGAACGCTGTATCATTGTGGTGGTATTAACAATCTTAAACATGCATACATTTGACATAGCTTTTCTTAATGCACTCTTTTTTGTATGCTTTAAGTGACCTCAAAGAGCATCAATCAGTCTTATTTATAAACCATGATACATGGCTAGTAAAATTTTTTTTAGATTTTACTCACGATTCGTGCTTTGAAAAGTACCTATGACTTACTGCTGCACTAGAGTTTAACTTCTCATGGGCAGCATGTCTGCGAGACAGTTTTACGAATCTTAGGTTATTTGTCACACATACAATTTTGTAAGTGTTAGATGGATTCACCATTAGCCCCCCTCCCCCCACCATAACAACGGTCATCTACTAAACTTTCTCAGATAAGATTTGAAAATATTAGTACAATTATCTTTTCAGCAGAGATAAATAAATATCATTTACGGACGGATTTAATGTTTTGTAAATTCTACTTTATCCAATAAACAGATGAAACTAAAGGAAAACTAGACATGACTAACAATTTCTGATTAACCCTCTTTGAGGTATTGACTGCTTATTTCAAAAAGGAGCATAGCGCTAAAGTCATACTCTAGACTGAAATTCTAAAGAAAACTCCGGAGTCGTAAAAGCAGCTAGAAGACTCGTGAAGGGCAACTAATACCGAGTTGTTTTGCGTTTCATTTCACATACGCTACGTGGCTTTTAATCTCTCTTTGTGTACTTGCGCATGCCCTGGGCACTAGGGTGTCACTACTGAATCGAGTGATGACTGCGTAAAACACAATGAATCTCTCTTTGATAAATAAAAAAAAATTGCTGGCTGCTGCAGTAAAACACATTAATGCACAGTTTGATTTTATTTTAATTTGATGTTATTCTTCTAGTTTTGATTTTTATAACTTTTTAAACTTTTGCGATCAATTTTCCTGCAAAACGGTTGCAAGTCACTTTGTTTGCAAATTTCTCATAAATTTTGAGGTGAATGGTAATAGTAATAGGGGTGGCGAAAGTAAACGGTTGGCGTTGCAAAATAAAACGCAACTTATCGCAAAGAGCACTGACACAACGTAATGTTTCGAAAGTTGTCGAGAAACATCATTCAGTCTCTTTAATCACAGTAGCTATTGATAGCGATACTGTTTGTAACAAAACCAGTGTTTGCGTAACACCTATTGTACGCCAGCAATCGGAATTTGTGAACTTTTACATTATCTTGGATCCGTTGAATCTCTTAAATTCAGAAGTTAAACTTGACACAATCTTCAATCAGAATGTAAATAAANTCTTGGATCCGTTGAATCTCTTAAATTCAGAAGTTAAACTTGACACAATCTTCAATCAGAATGTAAATAAAACAATGTGACTTTATTTTTATCATGTACCGTTTCCTCTTATACTCTTAAAGCAAATTACGCAACCGGCTCTCCGGATCGGGNGAATGTTAACATTTTATTTACTCTGCTTTCACGATCTTTGGTACTGGTTTACTGCATTAAACTTATTAGAATGCTTCAATTCAATTTTTCATAACAGCATTTCTGTCAATCTGCTAATCTTGGCGTTGTGTTTTGACTTGTAAACGTCAAATAGGAAGTCGATGTACACGTAGCACACACAAAGAATGGCAGTAGAAGAAAGTTGTTATTGCTGGACGATGAAAAGTTTAAGTAGGATTGTATGCGTACGTACTTGCAAGAAAAATTGGCACCCGTGCTGTGCGCACTCTCCAAGGACGTAAGTTGGTTTTGGTCTGTTACCGCTTACGTAACAGCTATTATTAATGTCGTTATGCTGACTACTTCTATAAACTGAACGCTGTATCATTGTGGTGGTATTAACAATCTTAAACATGCATACACTTGACATAGCTTTTCTTAATGCACTCTTTTTTGTATGATTTAAGTGACCTCGAAGAGCATCAATCAGTCTTATTTATAAACCATGATACATGGCTAGTAAAAATTTCATTTTTTAGATTTTACTCAAGATTCGTGCTTTGAAAAGTACCTATGACTTACTGCTGCACTAGAGTTTAACTTCTCATGGGCAGCATGTCTGCGAGACAGTTTTACGAATCTTAGGTTATTTGTCACAAATACAATTTTGTAAGTGTTAGATGGATTCACCATTAGCCCCCCTCCCCCCACCATAACAACGGTCATCTACTAAACTTTCTCAGATAAGATTTGAAAATATTAGTACAATTATCTTTTTAGCAGAGATAAATAAATATCATTTACGGACGGATTTAATGTTTTGTAAATTCTACTTTATTCAATAAACAGATGAAACTAAAGGAAAACTAGACATAACTAACAATTTCTGCTTAACCCGCTTTGAGGTGTTGACTGCTTATTTCAAAAAGGAGCATAGCGCTAAAGTCATACTCTAGACTGAAATTCTAAAGAAAACTACGGGGTCGTAAAAGCAGCTAGAAGACTCGTGAAGGGCAACTAATACCGAGTTGTTTTGCGTTTCATTTCACATACGCTACGTGGCTTTTAATCTCTCTTTGTGTACTTGCGCATGCCCTGGGCACTAGGGTGTCACTACTGAATCGAGTGATGACTGCGTAAAACACAATGAATCTCTCTTTGATAAATTAAAAAAAATTGCTGGCTGCTGCAGTAAAACACATTAATGCCCAGTTTGATTTTATTTTAATTTGATGTTATTCTTCTGGTTTTGATTTTTATAACTTTCTAAACTTTCGCGATCAATTTTCCTGCAAAACGGTTGCAAGTCACTTTGTTTGCAAATTTCTCATAAATTTTGAGGTGAATGGTAAAGGTAATAGGGGTGGCGAAAGTAAACGGTTGGCGTTGCAAAATAAAACTCAACTTATCGCAAAGAGCACTGACACAACGTAATTTTTCGAAAGTTGTCGAGAAACATCATTCAGTCTCTTTAATCACAGTAGCTATGGATAGCGATACGGTTTGTAACAAAACCAGTGTTTGCGTAACACTTATTGTACGCCAGCAATCGGAATTTGTGAACTTTTAAATTATCTTGGATCCGTTGAATCTCTTAAATTCAGAAGTTAAACTTGACACAATCTTCAATCAGAATGTAAATAAANTCTTGGATCCGTTGAATCTCTTAAATTCAGAAGTTAAACTTGACACAATCTTCAATCAGAATGTAAATAAAACAATCTGACTTTATTTTTATCATGTACCGTTTCCTCTTATACTCTTAAAGCAAATTACGCAACCGACTGTCCGGATCGGGNCTGACTTTATTTTTATCATGTACCGTTTCCTCTTATACTCTTAAAGCAAATTACGCAACCGACTGTCCGGATCGGGTAGTTTTCCTTGCGAATATAAATTTTGCTAGGTGAAGTCAAAGTAATGCATCGTCAAAAATTCACGGTAAAGTGGGCACTTTCAAGGCCCTTCCAGCAGGCATAGTAACCAAAATATAAATTGTCTCTGACGTTAACCTTCGACAGCTATAAAATTTATACACTGTTCATTAGTCACATGATTTTTACATTAACAATGGTGAAAGGATGCAAATAAGCAGAAAGTAACTTTTTAAGCGCGGCCTTAAGTGCTCTTTACAGTTTATGAATGCACAGTATTCCGCTTCTGGTTGCGGGTGTAGAGCATGCTGTAGCGTCGTGTGCGGACCTGTGACCACGAAGTGACGTGTGTGCGCAAGCCTTGACAGATCCAGAGGCTGCGTCCGTCGAGTGTTCTCGACGTTTGAATTTCTGGCTACAAAATTGCGACATGGCACCTGCACTGTAATTTGGTATATAGACGAAGCTCTTTTGTGATACATGTATGCTTGTAACAAATATAATTACTTGCGTAAATAAGGCTCTGTTAAAAATACGTATTCAAACTGTCGTCCCGGGAATATCCTTTTAAGAAACTTCCGTCGTTCCCCGAAAACTCGGCAGCCAGGATTGAAGTTAGGGTATCTTAAAGTTCATATAGGCTTATTTCCTTTAAATTTGACCTAAAAAAAAATTAATATTTGGTACGTATGGAGTATAACTTCAAACCTGGTTTATAAACTAATCTTTGACGTATCCAAAGAATACAGACCAGTTAATGGTATATTACACGGATGGCAGTTTAATAATTTATTACGGTACCACAAAAGTGACTTGAGAAATTCTGGGCAACATCAGTTTAACTACAAGCAAACCTTTTCCTAAAATATCTGGGATGGAAACTTGGCTCTGTATAATCTCTGTAGGTAGAAGCGATGGACGGGAGTTGGATACGATGAGTCGATCATTTATTTTCCCAACACGACAGCGGTATTTTGGGAACGAGGGAAGATTTTCTCTGTTCGTTCGCACATCACTTTGTCGGCGCGTTCGTAAAACATCGTCTGGCTCATTCAACACCCTCATTCCGTATGGGGGCGGAGTCCCTTTTCTCTCGGAAATGTAGTTTTTGGGGCACGCTTGAAACATTCTAGAACGATTATGTCGGAGAACCCGCAAGCCTCGTCTACACTGTTTTTAGAAACACTGTTTCGCAACGGTTTACAAACTTAGAACTCGTGAAACATGTTTTAAACCATTCGGGAACTATTTTTCAAACTAACAGAAACCATTAGGGAACAAATTCNTAGAACTCGTGAAACATGTTTTAAACCATTCGGGAACTATTTTTCAAACTAACAGAAACCATTAGGGAACAAATTCAGGTTTATTTGGGGAAACAGTTTGTTTTCCCAACTAAATGGAAAAATTGCAGCAATGTTTGCGTTCTGCGATGATCGCTTTGCATACATCCGGGACTATGTGAAATGCTCTGCCTAGAGATTTTAAGTGTGTTGTACATTTTTTAAATCGCCAATAGCAATAAATCTTAGTATTGTCTTTGGAGTAGATTCTTTGAAGCGTGTGCACCATTTTGAAATCTTAAGTGCCACCATTTGAAACAGAATTTCAATCTCGTTGAAAAATTCTGGTTAATTTTAAAAGCCTCAGACATGGAAATAAGTTTAACCCATAATGTAACCCTTCCTGCATAACTGCTGAAGTCCACCGCTGCCTTCTTACAGACGTGACAGTTATCTCTTAAAACATGTAGAGATCACGTGAAAGCTACTTCTGGCAACATTCAAACAGAATAAGTCTTCAGAAACAATACGGTACAAAAATAGGGTTTGTGAAACATGTTTGTAGCCTTTTGGAAACGGTGCGGGAACAGTCTTGGAAACTGGTTGTAAATAATTTAGTTTGCAAACTTGAAACTGTTTTGACGTATTTTTCAATATGTAGAGGCGGCTTTAATAAAACTGTTGGGTTGTCTTTTCTGCGATCAGCACTTTTGCTAGAGGTTCGTGAATTCCAGAAATATTTTCGGTGGTAGAATCTGACCATATCAGTGGCAACGAAGTTGAATGAAAATACTCGCGCCGTGGCAGCAGCCAATGAATAAAAAATTATCGCTAGAGCATGTGAACAATACGTCTAGGCTACTGCCAAAAGAATTCGTGAAATTAACGTACATCTATCGAAATGTCAGATATAGATAAATGTGTTTTGAGCTATAAATGGTTAACATAACACTTAAATTCCTCCCAGTTTCCTTTAATGTGATAATTAGCCTTCATTATGCACTGAATTGGAGGGAGCCGTAGAGTTAAACTAGTGCCATAGTAGAGATTGGATTCGCTGCCAAGTAAAGCATGTAATACTAACAACTCTACNAGATTGGATTCGCTGCCAAGTACAGCATGTAATACTAACAACTCTACAAATGCTGCTTGGCGCCAGGAAGGCTCGATGTGGTCCACTCGAATCTATACGCTGGCGGATGCCTGCTAGTAAAGTGAAAGTTTCTAGAAAGTCCAAATTTCCGTAATTTAAATATGTACATACAGACTCCCTTCTGACGTAATTTTCTAGAAATTGAAGTTATTTCTGCCAACGGCTTGCACCGCGTAAATCGTGGGTAAAAAGTATACTAAAACCTTTCGTGACAGATCCCATTCTACGAAATTTCACTTGCGCTAGCTAAAATTTTTGACGTAAAAATGTGCTGCAAGTCTCTACCCTGCCCTTAAGTTAATTTTTCGGAATTTTAATGCCTAAAATTGATAGCTAGTAACATATTTTTTAGCAGTTTCTATCCTCAAAATTAAATACACCGTAGAGGACCTCAAGAATCTAACAAACGTCACTGTACAATTCGTTATGGAATAACTTCCTAAATTTTAATGATATTTTTAACCTACGCATTGCATGGAAATTCACTTAATCAAGCTGCAAAAATAGATTTGTTAAAAATTGTCTGCCTCGCGCTTGAACTGCGCTGCAGTGTATTTGAAATACTGTTGGTTTTATTTTTACTAAACTATTAAATTTGCCCCCAGTAACTTTACCTACGAAAAGACTTGCACAAGACGAGGACGGAATGGTACTTTATAGTTACCACACATGCTCTAAATATTATTTTGTAACCCTACAGTCTAGTTAAACGTATTTTTAGACTATCATATCTTAAAACACACTGTTGGAAGACTCCAGAGGGGCGTATCAGTGCTAGAAGCATGGTCTTAATTAAAGTAAAAAAAAAAAAAAACTAACTATGGTATTTAATTTATTTACACAGCTTTACTTGAAACATTAAATTATATTAACTCCACCATTTCTCTTTTATATTTCGCAGTGAGCTCAATATTTAATGTCTGCCTCAACTAAAGTCCTTCTCAATGTCTGGTTAGTGAATTAACTCACACTCATTAACACATGTTCAGTCTGTCNATTGGATTCGCTGCCAAGTAAAGCATGTAATACTAACAACTCTACAAATGCTGCTTGGCACCAGGAAGGCTCGACGTGGTCCACTCGAATCTATACGCTGGCGGATGCCTGCTAGTAAAGTGAAAGTTTCTAAAAAGTCCAAATTTCCGTAATTTAAATATGTACATACAGACTCCCTTCTGACGTAATTTTCTAGAAATTGGAAGTTATTTCTGCCAACGGCTTGCACCACGTAAATCGTGGGTAAAAAGTATACTAAAACCTTTCGTGACAGATCCCATTCTACGAAATTTCACTTGCGCTAGCTAAAATTTTGACGTAAAAATGTGCTAAAAGTCTCTACCCTGCCCTTAAGTTTATTTATCGGAATTTTAATGCCTAAAATTGATAGCTAGAATACATATTTTTTAGCAGTTTCTATTCTCAAAATTAAATACACTGTAGAGGACCTCAAGAATCTAACAAACGTCACTGTACAATTTGTTATGGAATAACTTCCTAAATTTTAATATTTTTAACCTACGCATTGCATGGAAATGCACTTAATCAAGCTGCAAAAATAGATATGTTAAGAATTGTCTGCCTGGCGCTTGAACTGCGCTGCAGTGTATTTGAAATACTGTTGGTTTTATTTTTACTAAACTATTAAACTTGCCCCCAGTAACTTTACCTACGAAAAGACTTGCACAAGACGAGGACGGAATGGTACTTTATAGTTACCACACATGCTCTAAATATTATTTTGTAGCCCTACAGTCTAGTTAAAAGTATTTTTAGACTACCATATCTTAAAACACACTCTTAGAAGACTCCAGAGGGGCGTATCAGTGCTAGAAGCATGGTCTTAATTAAAGTAAAAAAAAACTAACTATGGTATTTAATTTATTTACACAGCTTTACTTGAAACATTAAATTATATTAACTCCACCATTTCTCTTTTATATTTCGCAGTGAGCTCAATATTTAATATCTGCCTCAACTAAAGTCCTTCTCAATGTCTGGTTAGTGAATTAACTCACACTCATTAACACATGTTCAGTCTGTCTGTTGCCATCATTTGAAATGTCTCTCACGCATCCAGTTCAGTAGTCAAACCTGCCAGTCTCACTCTTCACTGCAACTTTTGCTCCTGCTGGTCACTTCCAGAGCCATTCGTCGCTCTTCTGTCTATTCTATCGCGTCAGGCCGCACAATCGCCCAAACTTTCGACACTCGTAAACTCCGCCGACTCGGAGACCCCTCGCGTTTAAATAATATCTGGACAGAGTAGTGATAAAGATGCGGGTGGTGATTCACGAAGGGATATTTGAATGTCAGGTGAGCAATAATCCTATCAGGGTTTTAGGTATAAAGGCTTGCCGCCGCGTATTGTTACGTGTACGGTCACGATTAGCCTTTTTTGCGGTCTTTGGTTCTGATCTGGAAGGTTCGCCGCACCCCGAGTCAGGCTTAGAGAAACGAGGTCATTAACCAGAACATTTTTCAGATAAACTTAGAAATCCAATCTTTTAAAGGTCAGGAGCGTGCTCAGTTTTCCGCGAACGACCTTTAGGAGCCTGTACTGAACTTAGCTACAGACTTTCCATCAATGAAATGATAGGGTTACCACTGAAAGTCCCATCGATGCACTGCACGCCAGTTGAGAGCCCTGCGTATAGCGGCGATGGCGTTCTTGTAGCGCGCGATAAGTGTAACCCTTAGTTCTGCTCTTTTCTGCCAAAAAAAAAAAAGAAACTACGCAGGTAGGCGGGACCCTTAAGCGTTGCTACTATACGCAGTTGGAACTTCCTACGCATTTGACTTTCCTGTGCAAATGGGTGAACGCTGCTATATATTGGGGGGGGGGGACTTTACTAGTTTCCTCATTATAGATATACACTGATGTGTATGGTAAATTTGCAAATAATTTCTTAGTGTAAGTCTCTAAACTTATATTTCCTTGCTAAAGTGGACCCATTACATTGCCGCCTGGGATTGAAAGCCGTACAAGTAGGCAAATATCTTAAGGGATGATTAGGAAACTGACCGTGTTGTAACGAATGCTTTTTTTTTTTTCTTCTTTCAAGCTTTTTTATGAGCACTAATTACCCTTTCAGCATTGAGATAGCTAAATTTATGCAAGGAATTCCGAGTGACTATGACTAAATTAAGTAGGCTAAGAAGCAGTATTGTTTTATGTATAAAGGTCCCAGGCGTACTGGCAACGGAACGGGCTGCCATAATTGGAGAATGGGCGTTTCATTACGGAGGAACAAACCATTTCTTATGGTTGGAACTGTTACTATTTGCACTTGGAGGTAAGAGTTTTAATAGAAAACATTAATATAGCGAAATTTTAATCCCCTTACCACCTCCTTTTTTTCTACAAAAAGTTTTGTAGTCCCTGTAAATAAACTTAATAAAATTTTATTTTCTTCGTGCCGATCGGTTCCCCCTCGCGAGAGTTAAATTCGTTTGCATTTTCATAAATTTGCAAATTGTAGTTATGGACGGGAAGAAGACGCAAGCAGATAATACAGACACGGAAGTGTCTGAAAAAACCCGTGGGAAAATTTACACTTCTAGATATAATTTTGCACTTACAATAAGAATTCAACTACAAAGAAAATTCAGCGTGGCTAAAATACTGTTAATTTTAATAAATATTACCGTAGTTGTACATTAGTAAACAATTTCATAATTTGTTTCAAATTTTACTCTGTCGCGAAAATTTTCTTTCCGATATCAGCGGTTTGCACTCTCAAATATCCATCCGGATTTCGAGGTGAAAAAAGAGGCTTGCAGGGTTAGTCTTTGACTGAAGTTCCCACCAGCAACCTCTATATTACAGCTCGTCTCCATTCTACAGCGTAAAAGAAATGTATTCACTGGTGAATACTAAAGTACCAATACTAAAGTAGGACATCCGTCCCTCCAGTAATAATATTACCACAAGATAGTATCGGGTGATAGTAAGTTATAAAGCGTAAACAATTACCACTGTAAAATTTCTTGATGCACAGTCTGAAAAATTGGAGAGATGTTCTGATTTTCAAAAGTTGGGCACTTCCACGCGTCCAGAAACCCGGTTACGTCTGCTAATTGTGGCGTGTGATCACCCCTGGCAGAAATGCAGGCCTGACCACTAGATGTCGTGCTCAGAATGTCATCAGTATTAGTTTGCGGTATTGATGCCTAAGTCTTCCTGTAGAGCAGCTCGTAAGCTTTGGAGTGAGATCGGTTGATTCGCATGTGAAGGAACTAGTCTCCCTAGAGCATCCGGCACATGCTTTATAGGATGTAAGTTGGGAGAGAATAGGCCAATTCATGAGCGCAGTATTCAGTTTCCAAGGAGTTATCAACCAGCTGTGCTCGGAGGCAGAGAATTATCATTCATAAATAGGAAATTTTAAGCCCCCAGCATTTCGACCGAACACGGGGTGCCAAAATATCGTAAAGATTCCTAACGGCATTTAAACCTTGCTGGTTAGTCTCTTGAACACATTGTGAGTACTTTTTACTCTGATGAAATTGTTTTGGATCTCATTGTTTTTGCAAAGTAACACGCCAAAAAATTTTTTTTAATGTTTTTGTAATGCACGTATAAAATAAACCAAGCACTTTTGCAGAAAATTTACCAATGGAATTTAAAAGGTCTTTGTCAGAATTCGTTTTAATGAATGCTTAGCAAGCTATTTTACAGAAATTCAGATGAGATAAAAAATACGCAAGAATTTTATTACTTTCAGCAGTTTATAAAAAATTACGAAATCATTTCTGTGCAAGATTTTATAGACTTGTAGAAGTAGCTTTTGGCATTTTAAAGTGCGAATTATTAATTTCTTAATTTCTGTATACAAGTTAGTTCTCGTAGTTTGTAATTTCATAGAAAGGTATCTGTTGCAAAACAAAATAACACATTTTTCCGTGGCTGACGTTCGTAACCCACCACTCGTAGGATCCCTTTCTCCCTCCGGGTCCGGCGACGCAGCGGCGGCTGGGCTTCGGGTAGTTTGTAGGAGGGGCAGTGGAGAGTCTTACCCCCCCTCCTCCTTTTTATATTCCACATTCCACTATGGCCCAGCGTGTCCGAGCGCAACACTGCGTGCTGTCTTTTGGCAATATTTGTGACGTTCTCGCTCGGTTTATACTTTAGCACGATATGATCTGATCTTGAGAGTTTGGTGTCCTGTTAGATGTCCTAGGTGACGACAGGCTCTCTAATACCTTGCTATCCCTTGTTCCATGGCTGATGGGCCTCTACCGAGAAGAATAGTATTTATGAACACGCCTGGTTTTGTTCCTTGTTAGTTTTTTTCGGTGGATATTACCCTTTATTTGTCTCTCCTATTTTTGTTTTTGGCCGTGAGATTTGCTGTTGGCCACATTAACACAAAAAAAAATGGCGATGTGAATTGCTAGTAGCACAGCAGCTTGCCAGTACGCTTACACATTGTCTTAGGAATACGACCTTGCACTAATAGAACATCCTGGGCAAGGCGCGCACTTATTCCGCTCGTAACGGATCTATCGGGCACAAATAAGTTTCATGCGACAGCCCACGCACTAAAACTGCTCAGTTAGCCATGTAACACTCATTTTTTTTTTCGTTGTAGATCCGTTAACGAGCCGATCCGATCCGAGCGGAACAAGTGCGCGCCCTGCTTTACACGAAACTTATTGGTGGCATTTATCATTCGTTGTTGCTTTTTTAAATTATTATAAAAGAAACTATTTTAATTTACTGTAGCCACCTTATGTTACTTTTACGTGAAGTAATCATTAATCGGAGATTTTTCACCCAGAGTACAATTTCTCTCTCTCTCTCTCCTCCCCTCCCCGGGGCGATATTTTCCAATTTTGATTTCCAAAATTAGAAAGTCTGTACTTAATAATGTCTGCAAACTTAATATATGCCACTCAAGCAATGCAATGGGTGGCAAATTACCACAAATAATCAAATCTGTTGTGGTGAAGTACATTTCAGAAATACTAGAATTCCGATCGTGGAAGTCTGCTATACGCTGGCTGGCTCTGGGTTTGGTATAGTAAGACACTGCAAGCTTAGATTATTTTGTTAAAAATGGTAGGGTACTGAGTAACATGTGGATGGAGTACGCGCATGCTAGTAAAGCTTAATTTATGCATTGGTCGTGTGCTANTGTAGGGTACTGAGTAACATGTGGATGGAGTACGCGCATGCTAGTAAAGCTTAATTTATGCATTGGTCGTGTGCTAATGGCATTTTAAAATTCAGAGGAATTTATTATCTTTTCGAAAAAAAAAAAAACTGCTGTGAATGCTAACGGCACTGTCATTTTTCTTCTCTCCATAATTTGATGGATAAATGCTACTAGCATGTCTCTATTTTCCTGGTCTTAATTGGGAAGGCTGTATACTCAAGAACAAAGAAAAAGCTAGGTAAGAGCATTACTGCAAATTTATCCGTGGTACAAAAAAGCGTACTTAATATAAATTGAGCTTTACTCAATCATGCGCAGATCTGTTATTTGCGTCCCCACTAATATATATATATTTATTTTTCAGTGTTTCATCATGCCAATCGACTTTTATTATCTGCCTGGAAGTGCGCCATGTCGCTCCGTCATGTTGGCGGCAAAAGCCGTTGGCGTAGAACTCAACTTGAAGTTGACCAACCTTTTTACTGGAGAACATCTTAAGCCAGAGTTCGTCAAGGTATGTGCCCTTAGCAAATGTCTTCGCACTCGATACATACCTCAATGTTAATGCACCACCGGGTTTTAAAAGTTACCAGATCACTCACGGCCCAATGAAAATGGGATGAAAATAGTGTATGTACAGAACACCATGCCAGACTTTACGAATGTCTTTATGTAATGAGACTGCTGTCCCAATGAACATCCTTCATGTGCACCAAACTACAGGTGGTGCAACATTTTTTAAGAGTGTATAAGAAATTAAGAATCCAGCATAATACATCTCTGTATTAAATCTAGAGGAATTTGTTGTATACGCAACTAATATTCTGAAATGTTTTTTTTTTTTTTTTTGCTTATGTGGAAAAGATTCAAAATAGTGTTTACAATAAGCGTGATTAGTTGAGTTCCATTTCGCGCTAGTATGAAATTGTATATTTCTCTTCGTGCGCAAAAAGTTTGTGCGCATGTGAAGTAGTTTTCTTACGTATTACGCACACTGCAAAAAGTTCATGCGCCAAGTGGCCGGGCATCTTGATGACTTAAACCACATTATAGATTTCTTACATAAAATAGTTTTGATACTAGTGTGTATAAAATATACTTTTCATATACTGTTCCTCTTGTCTCGTAATTACCTGAAGTAACTTGAAATAGAGATATTAGTAAGACAACTGGATTATTTATGCTTTCGGGAAAAGTTTATTAAAATTAGGATTTTGGAAAAAGCTAATTATTGTTAATCATCTGTTTTGTATGATTACAGATTAATCCACAGCACACAATTCCAACAATTGATGACAATGGTTTCTACCTGGCTGAAAGGTAAAAATGGGTGCAATATATATAAAATGATACTACTGACAAACGTATTCGTAGAGTGCTAACAGCTTTTGTAATAATTTTCAGCCGAGCAATTCTGGGATATTTGGTAGACAAGTACGCCAAAGACGACTCCCTTTATCCAAAGGATGCCAAGAAAAGAGCAATTGTCAACCAAAGACTGTACTTCGATCTGGGAACACTGTACCACAGATTCGGAGATTACTATGTGAGTAAATGGAACGTGCCGATCGTGTAACCCAACTAACTCTTGTAAAAATAATTTTTCTCAAATTTACATCTTTGGTGAACGTAACATTCTATGGCAATCAAAACATTTCCCCATTCTCATTAAATTAAAGCTAAGGTGGAATGGCGTTATAATTTTTGCCGTTATAGCAATTTACAGTTGTGAAAGTATGTTTTCGTAGAATAAGCATTATACTTAAATCGAATACCATCAGTGTAATGCCCACCATCTGCAGTGTGGTTTAAGTTTAATGCAACTAGGATTTCGGAGATAAGATACCACATTGAGAATTGGAGTACAGGGGAAGATTTGTTGCATTCATGCCCACACACAAAACTATTAAAGCTTTAAGGTGGTACAGATATAAAACCGTAGTTTACAGATCAAAGTTATATAGTTCACACTTTATAAATTTAATCTGAAATATCCAGAAATTTAATTGGGTCATAATTTAGTGCAGACGGTATTTAAATACTTCCATTATCATTTTTGGCACATTTACTTAATGTTTTGATATTTTATTTAAGTTAAAAACTTTCATAAACTCTTTGGTATGAAGCACTAATAATAGTTTCTAAATGAGCTTCGCAACTGCCTAGTCAAACACGCTGCTAATAAGGCTTAGTTAGTGAAATTGTAGTCTCAGCCATATCTAATTGCAAATACGAAACTTGCTGATGAATGTAAACTGCTTCTCAGTTATAGAACAGATGATCATCTGCCCCTTAGACTTGCACCTTGGCTATAAAGGTTAACGGAGAAGTTTCTAAATATTTAACTTGGTGTACATTGAGATAAGACTATGTCACTACCTATTAAGATAAATACTTCGGCGGAAATCTTTCTTCAAATATATTTCTTGCATAATCCTAGAAACTTTTTTGTTAGTCCCCTTTAAATATTTGTGGAAAATTTTGTGACAACGNAATATATTTCTTGCATAATCCTAGAAACTTTTTTGTTAGTCCCCTTTAAATATTTGTGGAAAATTTTGTGACAACGTCAAATTAAAACTTTTAAAAAGATATTTATTCAGTCAATATTTCGGCTAACTAAAAGGTTCAATTTACCATCAGTAAAGGAAAAATTTAATTAGAAATTCAAAGTAGCTCAACCAAATAGATAGAAAAAAAGGTTGCGTTATTGAACATTATAAATTATAGCTGAAATCTATAAGCGTATTTAATACAGCCATTGATGTAATGTAGTGTTTTTAAATGGGAACAGTAAATATGTTCTTGAAGGAGAACTTGTCTCTGAAACACTAATAACTAAAGAGCTTCTTGAACACTGATAAGAATAAACAAATTCACCGTGCTGGAGAAATGCCACGATTGGACGCTCAACTTGACGGTGGAACTTTATACATTTTGGTTGAAATGCCGGTAAATGTTTAGAAAGATAAAAGCACGTTACCTACGAGAACTTGCCTAATCTGGCAAAAACAACAATGCTACGCATTGCCAACTACACATTAGTAAAAGAGTATTCTCATCGTGGACAAATTATTTCTCCCCATAATTTAGATCCCTTCAGGAAAAAAAATAATTCTGGTGAACTCTTTCCCTTACTTTTAGTGTGACCACAAGCCCGTGCTCTGTGCATTTGACCTTTTCCTAGTTATTCGCTGAAACAAATGGACCCCTTGTTAATATGTACAAATAAGAGGTACAGAAGAATTTTTAAACGGGCTATAACGTAATTTATACGGTTTCACGTGATAGTGATACCTCATTTGTGTTCTGTCGATGGAATAGAAATTGTGGCAAGAGCAGTATCCATGACACCAAGAGTTACTTGGTGGCTTATGTGACTAGTATGAAGTATCAAACAATGCAAATATTGCAGGATACAGAAATAAGACTAACTGCAAAATAAGAATCATTGTACATAAAAAAATTTACTGAAGGTAGGAGTTGACCAGCGAGAAAAATGTGTAACTTAAAACTGGAAAACTGTTTTTAAGTTTTATGTAGACCAAAATGAATAGTTAGTTTGATGAGGGTTTCCTTTTACACACTGTTAAATTACCTGCCTTTTTTTAAAGAGATATTATTCCTACTAGAGAGAAGTTTGTAAATCTTCATATTTGTTCATGTAACAAATTAAATTCACATTGTGTGTGCATTAAATTTGGCAAATGTTTTTATTTAACCATACCATAGTTTTTATGGCTACACAGTAGCTGCTTCATATTACGCGTTTTACACAGAAACAAAGGAGAAATTGAACATGGAAATGCATTTGATAGTTTAAATCCTTCTTAGCATTGCTTTGTAACTTGTCAGTTTAGTAGGTTTCGAGAAAATCATTTCATGATCTCTAATGTACCCAGATACATCAGACGGTACCTCAAATAATGTCTGATTGTAGAATTACTATTTCTCTTAAATTTGTAACGGCAAATTGCCAGTTCAGCTGCAATAAGAATGCGAAATTAGTCTGCGCGGAGACGTTGATCGCTGAAGAACATGTATGTTTTTTTGCAGTATCCAATAGCGTTTGGAGGCGCTACTCCTGACCCGGAGAAGATGAAGAAGCTAGAGGAAGGTTTCGAGTTCTTGGACAAGTTTCTCGATGGCCAGGAATGGGCTGCTGGCAGTAACCTCACCATTGCTGACATCTCTCTTGCAGCAACCGTGTCCACTGCTGACGTAAGTTGACTTATATACCATTCACAGTAAAGTGAGCACCTTTGAAAGCCCTCATATTAAAAATAAGTCAATAAATATATTTTATTTTAGCTGTAGACGTTAATTTTAGTGTGTGGTGGAATATACACTCTGTATTATTACTTACATGACCATATTTATTTGAAAAGGTGGTTAAATAAGATGGCTGAAAGGAAAAAGTAACTAAAGCCTCAAAAGTGCTCACTTTACCGAGAACAGCCTATACCTGGTTATTTTCACGTAAAGAGCCAGACGCATAATATGGTGCTGTAAAATGTCTAACACGAAGACGTTCAGGTAAACAATAGTTGTGTGAACCACTATTAAATTTACTATGGAGTGGAAAGGAAACGAGATTATAAACGCGAATTTCCATACGATGACGTTAGGTTCTTTTTAAGGTATATTAAAAGGATTAATATTTACCAGTAGAAGTTTTCTAACGGCCTTTGTAGTTGAGAGTATTACGGAAGACCTTATGTTAATTCTATGTGATTGTAAAGTGCACGCCAGTCTTGCAGATGCTTGGAGTGAAGAGGTTTGGGTAGCTCGTAACAGCATGGGTCTTTAGGGGATGAGGGTGAAGTGTATGGAGCAACGACGGAATAAAAAGGGCTAGGGAAACTAGAGATCNAAGGCTAGGGAAACTAGATCCACGAGAAAACTGTGACCAGCGGTATCTTCCGGCAAGATTCCCGTGATCGAACCCTGTTCGCCATGGTGGGAGCAGTACTCTAGCCGCTGCGCCAACCGCGGTCACACCAGATGAGATTCATAGTTTGAAGCGACGTAAATTATACATTTTTATTTTAAATTCTTATGTGGTGTAGCGTCCCTCGCCTCCTGAAATCTATGCAGTCGAACGATACTTGTACTTAGGCACATTGTAGTTTCGCTTCCCATAAAGCTTTTTCATGTAATAAAAAAATGTCAATTTAAAGCTCTGGACATTAAAACCATAATTACCTGTTATATTACTAAATACAGGTTTCGTATATTTTGTGTCAAACTTTAAATTTTTATCAAACAAACAATTTTGTCTGTATAGACTGAGATAGTGTTGCCGATTACATGCTCACTAAAAATTTTTCCAAAAATTACGTAGTTAACTAAAAAATATTGGTGCCATAGTTGGTTCACAGAGCACTTTAAATTCCTTGCTTAGTTTTTCTACCCAGTCTGTTCTATGCAATCTTCAAATTAAAATTAAAATTGTAGTAACCTTCATTTTGCTTAAAGGAAATGATATTGTTAAATTGAAGATGTTTTATTTTAGGTAAATTCTTCAGTTACCCTTAAAGCTAACATGATTTAATATTCCAATAAATTTGAGTATTACACTTTTGCTAATTTCTTTTTAGCTCGTGAATCAACTTTTCTGACTTTCTAACATGTTAAGGCATTGCAGTTGGCTGAAGTTAAAATGCGAGAATGTATGNAATATATTTCTTGCATAATCCTAGAAACTTTTTTGTTAGTCCCCTTTAAATATTTGTGGAAAATTTTGTGACAACGCCAAATTAAAACTTTTAAAAATATATTTATTCAGTCAATATTTCGGCTAACTAAAAGGTTCAATTTACCATCAGTAAAGGAAAAATGTAATTAGAAATTCAAAGTAGCTCAACCAAATAGATAGAAAAAAAAGGTTGCGTTATTGAACATTATAAATTATAGCTGAAATCTATAAGCGTATTTAATACAGCCATTGATGTAATGTAGTGTTTTTAAATGGGAACAGTAAATATGTTCTTGAAGGAGAACTTGTNGAGAACAGTAAAAATGTTCTTGAAGGAGAACTTGTCTCTGAAACACTAATAACTGAAGAACTTCTTGAACACTGATAAGAATAAACAAATTCACCGTGCTGGAGAAATGCCACGATTGGACGCTCAACTTGACTGTGGAACTTTATACATTTTGGTTGAAATGCCGGTAAATGTTTAGAAAGATAAAATCACGTTACCTAAGAGAACTTGCCTAATATGGCAAAAACAACAATGCTACGCATTGCCAACTACACATTTGTAAAAGAGTATTCTCATCGTGGACAAATTATTTCTCCCCATAATCTAGATCCCTTCAGGAAAAAAATAATTCTGGTGAACTCTTTCCCTTACTTTTAGTGTGACCACAAGCCCGTGCTCTGTGCATTTGACCTTTTCCTAGTTATTCGCTGAAACAAATGGACCCCTTGTTAATATGTACAAATAAGAGGTACAGAAGAATTTTTAAACGGGCTATAACGTAATTTATACGGTTTCACGTGATAGTGATACCTCATTTGTGTTCTGTCGATAGAGTAGAAATTGTGGCAAGAGTAGTATCCATGACACCAAGAGTTACTTGGTGGCTTATGTGGCTAGTATGAAGTATCAAACTATGCAAATATTGCAGGATACAGAAATAAGACTAACTGCAAAATAAGAATCATTGTACATAAACAATTTACTGCAGGGAGGAGTTGACCAGCGAGAAAAATGTGTAACTTAAAACTGGAAAACTTTTTTTTTTAAGTTTTATGTAGACCAAAATGAATAGTTAGTTTGATGAGGGTTTCCTTTTACACACTGTTAAATTACCTGCCTTTTTTTAAGAGATATTATTCCTACTAGAGAGAAGTTTGTAAATCTTCATATTTGTTCTTGTAACAAATTAAATTCACATTGTGTGTGCATTAAATTTGGCAAATGTTTTTATTTAACCATACCATAGTTTTTATGGCTACACAGTAGCTGCTTCATATTACGCGTTTTACACAGAAACAAAGGAGAAATTGAACATGGAAATGCATTTGATAGTTTAAATCCTTCTTAGCATTGCTTTGTAACTTGTCAGTTTAGTAGGTTTCGAGAAAATCATTTCATGATCTCTAATGTACTCAGATACATCAGACGGTACCTCAAACAATGTCTGATTGTAGAATTACTATTTCTCTTAAATTTGTAACGGCAAATTGCCAGTTCAGCTGCAATAAGAATGCGAAATTAGTCTGCGCGGAGACGTTGATCGCTGAAGAACATGTATGTTTTTTTGCAGTATCCAATAGCGTTTGGAGGCGCTACTCCTGACCCGGAGAAGATGAAGAAGCTAGAGGAAGGTTTCGAGTTCTTGGACAAGTTTCTCGATGGTCAGGAATGGGCTGCTGGCAGTAACCTCACCATTGCTGACATCTCTCTTGCAGCAACCGTGTCCACTGCTGACGTAAGTTGACTTATATACCATTCACGGTAAAGTGAGCACCTTTTAAAGCCCTCATATTAAAAATAAGTCAATAAATATATTTTATTCTAGTGTGTGGTGGAATATACACTCTGTATTATTACTTACATGACAATATTTATTTGAAAAGGTGGTTAAATAAGATGGCTGAAAGGAAAAAGTAACTAAAGCCTATACCTGGTTATTTTCACGTAAAGAGCCAGACGCATAATATGGTGCTGTAAAATATCTAACACGAAGACGTTCAGGCAAACAATAGTTGTGTGAACCACTATTAAATTTACTATGGAGTGGAAAGAAAAAGATGAAATAATAAACTCGAATTTCCATACGATGACGTTAGGTTCTGCTTAAGGTATATTATAAGGCTTAATTTTTTAATATTTACTAGTAGAAGTTTTCTAACGGCCTTTGTAGTTGAGAGTATTACGGAAGACATTATGTTAATTCTATGTGATTGTCAAGTGCACGCCAGTCTTGCAGATGCTTGGAGTGAAGAGGTTTGGGTAGCTCGTAACAGCATGGGTCTTTAGGGGATGAGGGTGAAGTGTATGGAGCAACGACGGAATAAAAAGGGCTAGGGAAACTAGAGATCCACGAGAAAACTGTGACCAGCGGTATCTTCCGGCAAGATTCCCGTGATCGAACCCTGTTCGCCATGGTGGGAGCAGTACTCTAGCCGCTGCGCCAACCGCGGTCACACCAGATGAGATTCATAGTTTGAAGCGACGTAAACTATACATTTTTATTTTAAATACTTATGTGGTATGGATGTAGCGTCCCTCGCCTCCTGAAATCTATGCAGTCGAACGATACTTGTACTTAGGCACATTGTAGTTTCGCTTCCCATAAAACTTTTTCATGTAATAAAAAAATGTCTGGACATTAAAACCATAATTACCTGTTATATTACTAAATACAAGTTTCGTATATTTTGTGTCAAACTTTAAATTTTTATCAAACAAACAATTTTGTCTGTATAGACTGAGATAGTGTTGCCGATTACATGCTCACTGAAAATTTTTCCAAAAATTACGTAGTTAACTAAAAAATATTGGCGCCATAGTTGGTTCACAGAGCACTTTAAATTCCTTGCTTAGTTTTTCTACCCAGTCTGTTCTACGCAATCTTCAAATTAAAATTAAAATTGTAGTAACCTTCATTTTGCTTAAAGGAAATGATATCGTTAAATTGAAGATGTTTTATTTTAGGCAAATTCTTCAGTTACCCTTAAAGCTAACACGATTTAAAATTCCAATAAATTTGAGTATTACGCTTTTGATAATTTCTTTTTAGCTCGTAAAGCAACTTTTCTGACTTTATAACATGTTGAGGCATTGCAGTTGGCTGAAGTTAAAATGCGAGAATGTATGGGAAGTATTCCACCCCCCCNNCCTCCGAGATAATTTCGTGATGCTTAGTTCGTTATGACATCAAATAATAGCCTGTTGTTTACAGGCATTAAACAAAATGTGTATTTTAATA
Source organism: Clitarchus hookeri (assembly GCA_002778355.1). Classification (NCBI taxonomy): domain Eukaryota; kingdom Metazoa; phylum Arthropoda; class Insecta; order Phasmatodea; family Phasmatidae; genus Clitarchus; species Clitarchus hookeri. The sequence continues at coordinate 97,235 of NQII01003621.1, read as the reverse complement.
ACTGAAAATGATAATGATGGTATTACATTCAATATCAACAAAGAATTTACCTTTTAATTTTCTGTAAAGTAATTTTTAAAATACATTTTTAACTGATCATATAATGAAGTGGTTTGAATTTCATTCCCGTACGTGACCCCACAATACTTTGCAAAGTTATACAGTGAAATTGCACCTGTTTCTCAAAGCGCGACTACTTGAGCCCTAGAAAACACAAGATTTGATATTAGATATAGAAATATTACATTTGGACTAAGAGGTCTCGAAGTTGAAATACCATTTCTATCATTAGATGCAAATGAAGGCATTTTATTTTACCGTCTTCCCATATAACCCATTGGTAAAAAGTGGAGTTTTTTTTTAAATTAGCATACCACATTGACATTTTACTTGAATCTTGAATAGAAAATGCACAGACCCCTAAGAGTTAAGGTTTTGGTCTGCTCTTAATAGCTAGGTCTTGTGTTCCGGTGATTGCGAAATAGGGTGAGATGGATCAGTGGCGGAATAAAAGAACTGAATGAAGTGCCCCGAGAAAATCACCTGGACAACAGCAACGTCCAACAGTTTCCACATTCGTCAAATGGGTGACATACCTCCTGGAATCTAACCCGGCTGATTCACCTTGGTGGGAGAATGGGTTTTTTTTTTTTTTTTTNTAATAGCCTGTTGTTTACAGGCATTAAACAAAATGTGTATTTTAATAACTGAAAATGATAATGATGGTATTACATTCAATATCAACAAAGAATTTACCTTTTAATTTTCTGTAAAGTAATTTTTAAAATACATTTTTAACTGATCATATAATGAAGTGGTTTGAATTTCATTCCCGTACGTGACCCCACAATACTTTGCAAAGTTATACAGTGAAATTGCACCTGTTTCTCAAAGCGCGACTACTTGAGCCCTAGAAAACACAAGATTTGATATTAGATATAGAAATATTACATTTGGACTAAGAGGTCTCGAAGTTGAAATACCATTTCTATCATTAGATGCAAATGAAGGCATTTTATTTTACCGTCTTCCCATATAACCCATTGGTAAAAAGTGGAGTTTTTTTTTAAATTAGCATACCACATTGACATTTTACTTGAATCTTGAATAGAAAATGCACAGACCCCTAAGAGTTAAGGTTTTGGTCTGCTCTTAATAGCTAGGTCTTGTGTTCCGGTGATTGCGAAACAGGGTGAAGATGGATCAGCGGCAGAATAAAAGAACTGAAGTGCCCCGAGAAAACCACTTGGACAACGGCAACGTCCAACAGTTTCCACATTCGTCAAATGGGTGACTCCTCCTGGAATCTAACCCGGCTGATTCACCTTGGTGGAGAATTTTTTTTTTCTAACCAACTTGAGCTTCCTATAAAATCATGTCATTTATTGAACTTGCTCTTTCATTAGAAATTGAAAAATACTATTATAATTTCCTTTACGGTTGTTATATTTTAATCTGTGGTATGTAGGCATACAGCTTTGATTACAAAGTAAAACATAATTATCAGCATTTATTTAAAGATGTAAAATTCCCCTGGGAATTTTCAGTTATTTATATCATGAAAGGTGAAAAATTTCGTCTAGTACATGCTGTGTATTTTGTTCTAACTTAGATTCTTTTCTTTCCAGATTTTAGAATTTGATGTAAGCAGGTACCCGAATGTTGCGAAATGGTTTGAGAAGTGCAAAAAGAAGATTGCCGGCTATGAAGAACTCAATCACAAGGGCGCAATTGCGTTTAAAGAGATGTTCGACAACGCTGCAAAGAAGTGAACCAGAGGAAAGTTTGTCCATCGGAACATACATTTATGTGTGAAAAAAAAAATCAAATTTTACTTGCGTTCCTGTTTTTGTGTCTTTGGAATGTTGTTACTATGTAGGTGTTAGTTTCTATTGAGACGCTAACTTTTCTTATGTTGTATAGCATTTTCCCATGAATATTCCACTGTATTTAATTCTTTTGTATTATGTTGGAGACTGATGTAAACATTATGCCAATAAATTCACGTTTTGTGTGTTCATGTTGTTTAATTTGAACTGGAGGTTAACTTTTTCACCCAGAAAATGTGATTGAAACTAAGTTAAAAGTAATTTTAAGAGAACCGTTTAGCTTTCCAATTTTTTGGATGTGCACGGTTCAATGAAATGACTGCACGCCGTACAAAGCTAAAATTGTTCACACTTCCCTAGTAATTCAGGAAACAAATCTTCATAATTAAATTCCGGCTTTCTTAAATGGCTGGCGATAAACATGTATAAAGATTCGTATGTGATTAATTAGATTTAGTAAACATTTTCTTTAAATACTAAATAAAATATTACTGAACAGACAGGCGATACAGGCTTGGTAGAAAATATTGGTACTGTCAGATACCAAATATATAATTTTCAACAGTAAGTCAATAGATATTAATAAAATTTATAGATACTAATTTTAACCATTTGATTGTGTTGAATTCCGTTTAGTGATGGCCGATTTTGTAAATATTACCTGCAAATGGCAAGTGAAAGCAATATTCGTTGAGATATTCAGTTTAAAGTTTTTTTTTTGTAAATCAATAAGGAAATTATCATTAGCTCTTTGTTTAATTAAAACCTCCGTCCCTTAAAGAATACGGCTATGCCCAGAGGCTTTGAAAAAAATGTACCACTATTGTAAGAAGTGGGATGGAGTTTTTTTAAAATGTCTTAATAAGATATTGAGTAGGCTATTATTAAGAATAAACTTGTAAAGAAAATAGTAGGAATAGGCAGCAAAATTATTAATGTTTTTGTGAATACGAATATGGAAAATGTCTGTCTAAATAGAAGCACTGCACGATTTTATCAAAGGACTGAGTTGCCAGTTAATCAATATTAGTGAAAGCGTTAAAGCAGAAATAAACGAACTAGTGCAAAGGATAATGTAAATAGTCTAATTAGTAGTGTTAGTAAACACTTAGACAAGAAAATGCAGTATTAACGAAATAATGGGCAGGAAAATACAGGGCTAGTGAAGTATTCGACAAGCTGGACAGGGAAATAGTGTGCATGAGAATGCAGAAAAAGAAAATGTGAATAAAAATCTAGACCGAAAATAGATGGTACTACCTAGTTAATCAATCAAATTAGAACTGTGCGGACAACAAAATTGACAGTGAGTGAGAGAATGAACAGTGTCGAGTGTAAGGTAGAGAAAGACTTGAACACCTTAGAGGACAAGAATGCCTACAGCAGCAGGGAAGAAGATAATCTGGACCACAGGCTGAGGAGGAGATGAAATTGACCTCCATCGCGCCGATGAATTCAGGCAGCGAGGAGTAGGTAGGTCACCGCCAATTACAGTCGTCGTAGGAGAGGTTCAGCAGTTTTGCAGTGATGGTCGAAGGTTAACTGTTCCGTATCGTACTGTATTACCCGTATCCTGGGACTGGAAGAATTATCCTATGTGGACANGGGAAGAAGATAATCTGGACCACAGGCTGAGGAGGAGATGAAATTGACCTCCATCGCGCCGATGAATTCAGGCAGCCAGGAGTAGGTAGGTCACCGCCATTACAGTCGTCGTAGGAGAGGTTCAGCAGTTTTGCAGTGAGGGTCGAAGGTTAACTGTTCCGTATCGTACTGTATTACCCGTATCCTGGGACTGGAAGAATTATCCTATGTGGACANGTCGAAGGTTAACTGTTCCGTATCGTACTGTATTACCCGTATCCTGGGACTGGAAGAATTATCCTATGTGGACATGAGACGTCACATATTCCGTCTCTTAGAATCCTCTGAAAATAAACAAAATATCGATACACAGCAGCAGTACACTACCATGATTACAGTTAAGTTTACTTTGATGCTATAAAGCCAATTGGCACAGATAGTTGCAATTGATGCTGACAGGTGGCATTCGTCAACANTAAGTTTACTTTGATGCTATAAAGCCAATTGGCACAGATAGTTGCAATTGATGCTGACAGGTGGCATTCGTCAACAAGTACGTTCGCGGAAGTAGTGCTTGCCGAAATGTGTGTACATAATTTTCTTTCGGTGTGCGTTGGTGTCTTCTATTAAAAGCCGATCAAATAAATTCATATCGCACTGAATTATGTCTATCAATGNTTTCGGTGTGCGTTGGTGTCTTCTATTAAAAGCCGATCAAATAAATTCATATCGCACTGAATTATGTCTATCAATGAAACTAATATTTTTTTAATTCTATATGTTATAAAATGTTGACTGGTGCATGATACCTACTGGATTAGAACATTGAAAATAGTAGATATTTAAAAGTGTTCTTTTTGATATATTTTGTTGATAATTTCATACGGGGCAGATGTGTACATAGTGTGTTGAGTTATCGGAACTGTCCCTTTTGTTAAATCTGAAAAATTTGGTAACCCTACAGTACGCCTTAGCGAGGAGTGGATAAAGGCGTCACAATTAAGCCCGCCCCGTACGAGAAAGACACCTTGGCACGAATACCGGAACCAGTTTAAGATCTTCGCGATTCTGAATAGTTGGACTGACGAGCAGCGGACTTACTACCTCGCGGCCGTACTGAGAGACCCTGCACTGAACATACTGCAGTCGTGGTAAGAACGAGATTGACTGGAGTACTCCACACTGGTGTCAGTCTCGGAGCTGCGTTTTGGTGACAGATACATGCGACACACCCACTGTCACACTGCGAAGCTGCACCCAGCGACCAGGGGAACCACTGCAGTAGCTGTGGCAGGTAGCCATGTGGCTGTCCCATCTATCTCTTGAGAGGTGCTCCGAGAAGGCATGCAAATGTCATCGCAGTTGTCTTCTTCGTCAATGTCATTGCCGATACAGAGGTGCGGCAAGCTGTAAGACTGACTGCGCCTCACACCATGCAGGATGCTGTGGCCCGAGCACTGGAGGGGGAGTCAGCAAGACCTACATCAGTGCCCCGATGTACAGTGTGGGCAATTATGCTGAGCGAAGACGATGGCAGCATCAAGAAGACACTGAGGACCGTGAGGGACATAGCTTCGAGGGTTCGCGCTTCGGAGCTATGCCCCCACCCAAATGACCTGAGTGTTGGTCATGTGGACAGCCGGCGCACCTGAAAGCCAACTTCCCTCAAAGCAGCAACCTGAACACACACACAGCTAGGGGCAAGCGAGAGTACATAGACTATGAGGAAATTGTAAATACTACTCGAGGGGCAAAATTCGGTGATTACTGAAAGGCCCTAATGTCATTGCAGTTGCATTAGGTAAAACAGGACACTGATGACATTGGTGTAGGAGAACCTGACATAATCGGACCTTCCCTCGAGGAGACCGTGGTGGTGTAGTGGTTAGACTACTCTACTCCCACGAAGGTGAGCTGGTTTAGATTCCCAGAGGGGTCGTATTTCATGCCGGATGATGCCGCTGGTCAGTGGGTTTTCTCGAGGATTTCCAGTTACCCCTGACCTTGCATTCTGACGCTGCTCCATACTCNTGACAGCATCAAGAAGACACTGAGGACCGTGAGGGACATAGCTTCGAGGGTTCGCGCTTCGGAGCTATGCCCCCACCCAAATGACCTGAGTGTTGGTCATGTGGACAGCCGGCGCACCTGAAAGCCAACTTCCCTCGAAGCAGCAACCTGAACGCACACAGCTAGGGGCAAGCGAGAGTACATAGACTATGAGTAAATTGTAAATACTCCTCGAGGGGCAAAATTCGGTGATTACTGGAAGGTCCTAATGTCATTTCAGTTGCATTAGGTAAAACCGGACACTGATGACATTGGTGTAGGAGAACCTGACATAATCGGACCTTCCCTCGAGGAGACCGTGGTGGTATAGTGGTTAGACTACTCTCCTCCCACGAAGGTGAGCTGGTTTAGATTCCCAGAGGGGTCGTATTTCATGCCGGATGATGCCGCTGGTCAGTGGGTTTTCTCGAGGATTTCCAGTTACCCCTGACCTTGCATTCTGACGCTGCTCCATACTCGCATCTTTTCGCAGTCATCGGCTCTCAAGATCTCTATGTTGAGCCGCCCAAATCTCTTCACGCCTTCCCTCCAGCGATCGTGTGACGACAACATGGAACATTGCTATTTGACTACAGTAACTGNCACATCTTTTCACAGTCATCGGCTCTCAAGATCTCTATGTTGAGCCGCCCAAATCTCTTCACGCCTTCCCTCCAGCGATCGTGTGACAACATGGAACATTGCTATTTGACTACAGTAACTGGTAAGACCACACCAGTTAGAGGTAATAGAAGGGTACATTTGAAACTTGGTAACCTCACCATAGAACATGTTATTTACATTGAAGAAATAGAGGACGAATGCCTTTTGGGACTTGCAATCTGGGGACTGTATCGACACTCCGCTGAGTGTGCTACGGGCAGGCTATTTAGGGTTGGTAGCGAAAACATAACATTTGTCTTTGCCAACGATCAGCCTGGTATTTTGTTTTAAATCCCGTGTGCTCCCTGCTTCTAGCCAAATTGTTATTCAGGTAGATGCCAGAAAAACATTTTCAGATGGTTGGGCATAATAGATCCAGTTTTCTTGCGAGGTTAAATGCTTTACGCAATGTACGCTTACCACTACTCCAACAGACTGCATCTACGCATGAATTTGTTTCGCCGGGAAACCTGTCAAAAGGGACCAGCACCGCACGTGAATGCAGGAAGGTCTCGCACAGCGCGGACACTGGTAGTTGAGGATGCTGTACTACCTGCTGTTTCAACAGGCACCAGCACGTGGCACACATGACATTACGCAGGCAATAGACGTTTCAAGGGGACTGTACACCAGGTTTTATGTGACGAGGGCTACTGCGCATACCATTACGCCGGAACGCAGCATCCACAGCCAGTTCAACTCCCCCACTGTGCACAGTCTGCCAGTGGCTTTTGTTACAGCACGAACATGATTTAGTTAGTCGTATAATGTGGACCGATGAAGCATGTTTCGAAGTTTTGTGTGCTAATGCTGTGCTTAACACGATAGTCATTTATTTTATTTAATGTCGTTTTTCTCGTGAACCAGGGGTCTTGCGTTTTTTTTTTATCAATTATTATTTTCTACTTAGTTTTGATCACAGATTCGTGTGATGCAGTTCGTATCCGCGAATTACCTGACCTTCTGTATACTGGAATCGATAAAATTCGCACTTAATCATGCAGGATGATTATAAAAGAAGACCCCAACTTTGAAGGGCTATAATATCAAAACCAAACTACCTACAACCTTGATTGACCAATGAAATGAACCATAGAACCGTGAAGTTTGTTTGCCATACATACACTCATTAATGTTCAATGTGACTACCATGAGCGGCCCGAGCGACATCTACGCGATAATCAAACTCGTTCCACGCTCTTGTCAGCATGTCCGGTGTTACGGTGTAGGCACCCTGGCCGAAAAAAAAAGGCATCATAAGTCGGTGGTTATGATGATAGTGACACGAAACTATTTTCAGCCGGAGGAGGAGCCAGAACATCAATTCCTGTCTCATAGCGTTAATTGCTTATATATGGTACTCGTGCATTTATATATTTAATACCGTCTGGAGCGGAGAGAATAAGCAAATACTGCACAGTAATAGCAACGCCAATGCCATGCTGAAGACAATTTTGCAACCGAAGGCGCCGAAGTCGTCATACCCGGTGAAGACAACGTTGTAGCCGTCGATGGCGGTGTTGATCGCAAAGCACCCTCAGCCAGTAATGTTCTTCACTCCGTTTTTAAACAACTCGTAGAAGCTAAGCGAGAATACCTTTATTCGCACCCACCCATTTATCATATACTGTCAGCTATGCAGGGTCGGGCGGAATTGAACTGACAAATGTCGCGAGGTGATTCCTTATGAAAAATCAACTGGGAAATATATAGGGCACTGTACCTAACCTGAATATTAAGAGAAATATGAGCCCTCGAAAATCGAGATTTTAAATTGTAATTTTTCAAAATATCTGAAACTAAGTGAAATTAAACTATAATTCTCTGAACAATGTTTTGTTATCGAAATCTTCAACCAAAGATAAAATTCTCATTAATACTCTCCCTTGTAATGAATATAACAGGAGGTGGGGCGGCACCATTTTGCAGGCAGCATTTTTACTGTCCGGAATTATAAAAGTTTGATGCTAGTTTGTTGGGCAGTATAATCTAATAAACTAAAATGGCCCTCTTGTTGCAACTTCCCAAGACTTGCAGTTTTCGTGTGAAACGCGCCAAAAATTTCGACAGCAGCGACACAGTTCTATACGCGAAGGCAATACCAACACTTCCTACGGAGAATCGCACACTGACTGTCGCCAGAAACAAACCAGCAGCTTCAGTACTGTGAGCTTGGTAAATACAGTTTGCATTAAATGTCAAAAATGTCCTCCGTCATTGTCTGTGCAGCGGACACAGCAGCATGCCATGGACGCAGGATTGTTGTACTGCGCACGTGCTAGGCACTCTAGCGCTGTAGCCGAAGCTTTGTGTGAGTTTTAACACACAAATAGAGGGTCATGGGCAGTTTCAACAAGAGGGCCAATCTTGTTCATTAGATCTTGCTGCTCTAAAAACCAGCATCAGAAGTTCATAATTCCTGACGATAAAAACGTTGTCTGCAATAAGAGGTTAGCCACCCCTGTTAGTTTCATTATTGGGGNCGACGGCAGCGACACAGTTCTATACGCGAAGGCAATACCAACACTTCCTACGAAGAATCGCACACTGACTGTCGCCAGAAACAAACCAGCAGCTTCAGTACTGTGAGCTTGGTAGATACAGTTTGCATTAAATGTCAAAAATGTCCTCAGTCATTGTCTGTGCAGCGGACACAGCAGCATGCCATGGACGCAGGATTGTTGTACTGCGCACGTGCTAGGCACTCTAGCGCTGTAGCCGAAGCTTTGTGTGAGTTTTAACACACAAATAGAGGGTCATGGGCAGTTGCAACAAGAGGGCCAATCTTGTTCATTAGATCTTGCTGCTCTAAAAACCAGCATCAAAAGTTCATAATTCCTGACGATAAAAACGTTGTCTGCAATAAGAGGTTAGCCACCCCTGTTAGTTTCATTATTGGGNAAAGTTCATAATTCCTGACGATAAAAACGTTGTCTGCAATAAGAGGTTAGCCACCCCTGTTAGTTTCATTATTGGGGGAAAGGGAAGATGCATTAATGCAATTTTGTCATTAAGTTTAATAATGGTGTAATTTCACTTCGCTTCCAATATTTTGCAAAATTACTATTTAAGATCTAAATTTTCAAGGGTTTATATCTCCCTTAATATTCAGGTATAAAGTGTCCTGTATATTATTTACGTGATTTTTCATAAGGAATCACCTCACTAAGTTTATCGGTCGAATTCCACCCCACCTGTTTACTCGCAGTAACCTTAACCAACGAAATACATACAATCATTACTTCTTCGCAATGACCTTGACCAACTAACTGTAACCAAACGCTGGATACGACCAGCCAATCCTCCACTAGAATTGTGACATAATGCATAAAGTGCCAATAAAATACAAGCTCTGTGACACCATGCAGTCTATAACTAGAAAGCAGCATTCCAGTCCGGCACCATGGCATGTATAGCCAAAATCAGCGACAAGAAAACTATGTCACACTAGAGATAGAACTGGGTGACTGCTGTGTGACACCATCTCATTACTTGGAAATCTCGTTCTACGCTTTACACGTCCAAAATAGAATCTTTACTTTTTATATACATACTTTGAAATATAGAATTATTTTATATATTGTAATATGTTTTAAGATAAATTTTAGAATGTTGCAGTTAAAAATAAAACATAATTTTTATCTTTACATTACTACAGGAAACACAGGCATACAAACAATACTATACAATTTATGTCCATTTTTGTATAACAAACGAATACAATGCGTTCACAAACTGCAAATCTAACTCTTGCGGTTTAATTATAAAAACCAGACATACCTATCAATTAAGTTGGTTAATGCACAGCTGCATGCAGAGCAACATAAAGATTCCATTGTAAGCAAATTGATTCATATAAAAAATTTTACTAACCAGTGTAGTATCTGTAATATACAGAGATTACGCGAGTATTTGTTAAATGTTTCAAAGTAATTTAATGCCGTACTTGATATTTGTTTCGACACAAGTCACAAGAGGAAGGAAAGAAAAGTGAAATTATTTGTTCTATGGAGAATTGGATTTCAATAGCCAAGATTTATGACCAATGGAAGCGCGACGAAGTGAGAGAATGCTGCACAGCAACGAATATTTGCTTTCAAGAAGAATTCATAATGATTAATGGAAAGCTTAAGATTTGATTCTAGCAAAGCAAAGACAAATTGTCAGTATATATAACATATACTGCTGAAAAGTTTTCAGTTCAGTTCTGCAGTGACTAACGTAATTTTTTTTTTCGAGACACTAGCTGGATGTTTTCCTTTGAAGATTATGTGAAATTCGGGAAGGGTTGAATAGTACAATGGTCCAGTCTGCGGCCGAGACGAATCGTGGTCTGCGCACCAAACCAAGCTCCAGTTAACGAGGACGTCTGCTGCCGACAGCTAAGCAAGTTTAGTTTTGGCTTCAAAAGCCCCACAACTTTGAGAATTGAAGTACTAAACTAAATTCATAACTGTGAATGGAAAGTAAAGATTTAATTAAAGGCCTACCCCAAAGACAAATAAGAGAATAAAATATTTCCATTTTAATAATAATCTGATACAAAATTAGCAATAATGGTAATGTGTGGCGTAATTAGGAGTATTAAGAGAGCGGCGATGTCACCAACCTCCCCCCCTCCCCTCCACGGCCAGCTTAAACCAGTGTAGGGACTTCGGCTGACACGTGCCGCCCATTTACACATCCCGAGGTCAAGCAGAGAGGTAGAAACGCGCTTCCAGGCCCTAACACGTGTCCTGCAGCGCAGGCCTCCCACCCTCCTCTCCTCGCCTAGCAAGCCCGTGAGATTTGTGAACGCCGAGAAATCACGAGATAGTCAGGTGCAATTCGTCTGAAGTTGAAAACACACACCGAGAAATAGCTGACAAGCTGGAAAGTGGTGCCGAGAACCCCCCCTTCCCACGTTAGCTAACCACAGGACAATGTGGACACGCACCGTGGAAGAATAAGCTGAGAGGGTAAGTTTAAGGGTGTAGGCCATCCCCCCCCCCAACCTTCAGGAATCATGGCACGTTTTAGAAGTGCATAGTACTGCTACCTCCCACCTCCCCCTCCCCCAACAAGAGAGACATGTGTAGAACACTTAGAGAGGGAGGATAGAAAGGATATAAGCCTCTTTGCAGCGAGGGTGGGGATCAGTCAGCAGTTGAATATCGCAGCACAAAGAGGACAGTTCGTAATCAGTACGTCAGGGGACAGTACGACAGTTGATTATTACCGGACAGAGTTCATCAGTACCACACAGAGAGAGGTCAGCCGTGCAGAGAGAGTTAGGCCGGGATATCGGAACCCGGCCACATCCGTCGGTCGAAGCAACGAGTAGCATGTAGCGTGGAGTAGTACCGCCACCCTAGGATGCGCAGGATGGTAGTAANCAACAAGAGAGACATGTGTAGAACACTTAGAGAGGGAGGATAGAAAGGATATAAGCCTCTTTGCAGCGAGGGTGGGCATCAGTCAGCAGTTGAATATCGCAGCACAAAGAGGACAGTTCGTAATCAGTACGTCAGGGGACAGTACGACAGCTGATTATTACCGGACAGAGTTCATCAGTACCACACAGAGAGAGGTCGGCCGTGCAGAGAGAGTTAGGCCGGGATATCGGAACCCGGCCACGTCCGTCGGTCGAAGCAACGAGTAGCATGTAGCGTGGAGTAGTACCGCCACCCTAGGATGCGCAGGATGGTAGTAANGTCCGTCGGTCGAAGCAACGAGTAGCATGTAGCGTGGAGTAGTACCGCCACCCTAGGATGCGCAGGATGGTAGTAAGTCGCGACATTAAGAGGTCAACCAAATCGGGATGCGAGACACAGGGCCGAATCACGTCGGACGAGTAGTTTCACTAAGTTGGGATGCAAGTTAGCCAGCCAGTTGCTGCATAAGTAAGTCAGTCAGTTTCCAGTCAGTCAGTTGCAACGCACTGAGAAGGCGGAGTCGAGTGGTGAACTTCAACAGAAGTACCATGTCGAGATAGTGGGATTGTCCAGTGCAGCCCGTAGCCGCGAAGGACGGGTGGGACCCACGCCAGGGTCCCTCGCCAGGACGTGGTAGGGTAGTAAACAGTCTGTTACTACCCTACGCCGAGAATGGGAGCGAGTGGTGAGCTTCAACGGAAGCGCCACGACGAGAGGAAGCCATCTGCATGCAACAAGCCAACCACAGAGGGCCTTTAGCAGGGCCATCCAGCTCACCAGACCCATCAATGGCCGGAACATATCCGGGCCATCCAGNAACCACAGAGGGCCTTTAGCAGGGCCATCCAGCTCACCAGACCCATCAATGGCCGGAACATATCCGGGCCATCCAGGTCACCAGACCTCAACTGCCGGAACGACTACCATGCAACATGTGCAGATAAGTAACCCCGTCGTCACTCAGGGACCTGTGCTGACACCTAATGCCCCTACAGCATCGGAATCGTAGCCAGAACATTGTAACCCGCCCTTCAGGCCTTGAACTCGCAGGGCGTTAAAGTATGCGTAAATTCCCGCAACATTACCGGGAATATATAAGTAAATTCTCGTTAAAGAAACCTGTTCCAAACTAAGAAGTCGTGATGAAGTCATTGTGTGATTTACCCTCAAATCTAAGGCACCTATAGTCTGTGCCATAAACATTAACCGTAGACCCTACGAACCATCTGTACACAACAGATGGGGAGTAGCGTAATGTGTTAATGGTTTTGGAATTCCGATATGAGAATAGTGTCAAAGTTAAATTCGGTTTGAATAAAACATTATTATTAAAATAAAAATATTTTATTATATTCTATCCAAGGAATGTCAACTGTGATAATTTAATAATTTGTCATCAATAAAAATACGCAAGTTTATTACACTATTTAACAAAATCAGGTGGTGCTAGTAAATGTAACATTAAGACCTCTTTGAACACGTATCCCACTATGCTTATAGACATCCAATGCAATACATCACAAACAATAATAGTCATTTAACTTCATTAATATAATGCTCATATACAAACAAAATTTGATATCAAGTGTGTATAACCAAGATAATCTCTGTACGTATTCGTTGTAATAGAGAGATAGAAGAAACCCGTATTTACTTAACAAATTATTTCGGAATAAGATAAAATTTTCAATCACAGGTTGTTAGCAAGTAAAGTTAACAGAAAGAAGTGTTTGCAAATGTATGTAGGAATGTTTTATATTCATAGCACATAAGCATTGTCAACCTGTAAATATATATATATTTTAAGATATCAAAGGAATGTAAGACAATAAAATAATATATTTTTAATTTTAACATAAGTAAAATGTAAGATGAATCGCAAAATAGTATTTGGCACTTGATTTTTTTTCTCGTAAATTTTCTGTTAGTATTGTGAATCCTACTGAGAGAGCAATATGCCTCATAAAACCTTTGAAATATCTGCCTACTTTATAGAACGAGTTGAAAATCCGCAAGGAAACTGACAAGCTATCAGCAGTTTTACTTCTCTAAAGCCCACCATATTATGAAATGAAAAGAAGTGAAGAGATTTGGGCGGCTCTTAACAGAGAGATTTTTAGAGCCGATGAGGGTGAAGTGAAGAGGGTATGGAGCAGCGCCGTAACGAAGAGACGGGGGGAAACGGGAGACCCCCGAGAAAACCCGCCGACCAGCGGCATCGTCCTGCACGATTCCCACTTGCTAAAATTTGAAGTGAACCGGCCGGGGATTGAACCCGGTTCACCTTGGTGGGAGGCGAACAGTCTATCCGCTTGGCCACCGTGGTCCCGAAACGAAATGAAGGAACAGGTACAATAAAAAATAAGCCCAGAATTGGTCATCCGTCGAAGGTGACTAAAAGAGAAAGGGGCCTTGCAAAATCCATTAAAAAATTCCACGAAGTCTTGCGTAAGACATGGCGTCAACATAACCAAAAGTAGTTACAACCTGAATGGTGGGAAATGTTCTTAACACCGATGCGATTACTATGCTTTTTTTTTAGGAGTTATAATGGCCTACGGTTTGCGCCCACGGCCAACATCGACGATTCCATACGAAACACACAAAAAAGACGACAAAATCTTCATAAGACGAAATACCCTAATAACTAAGGTCCATTTAACTCACGAAATAGGTCAAAACAGCACAAGCACGAAATGACGCCGCTACCCCGACGCCGAGGTCCAAAAANTCGGTCAAAACAGCACAAACACGAAATGACGCCGCTACCCCGACGCCGAGGTCCAAAAACCCGAACCGTCACCGATGGCGGCCACAGAAGAACTGATTAATAGACGACGATCGCAAAAAACCTCTAACAAGTGAGGTGAACAGGAGAAAAAAAAAGCGGAATCATTTTGCTCAGACGCATAAAGCAACGTTATTTTTTCAGACAAAGGCAAATTTAAATTTTCTGGACCAAAAAAATATTTAAACGTTTTGAAGAGAAAAATATCACTGCCCTATAACCGAAAAATGTTTTGTTCACGTTGAAACAGAGGTGACAAGATAATGNCAGAAAAATGTTTTGTTCACGTTGAAACAGAGGTGACAAGATAATGATTTGGGCATGCACGGCATGCAATTGGACTGGTAATGTAAATGCAGTGTCAGTCTGGTCGTAAGCGATGTTAGAACCTACCCTACAAAGCAGAGCACAAGTTACTGAAGTGTGCAAATACTTTTTTTTTGCAGCCACAATCCACAGTTTTTCTTCCAAGAATTTTTTTAACGCTTTGTTTGGAATCACGTTTTTTGTTTCGAGATGTTAGGTCGTGCTGATAATAAAAATAGGCTACTTTTGTGCACAATGGGTTCNGGAATCACGTTTTTTGTTTCGAGATGTTAGGTCGTGCTGATAATAAAAATAGGCTACTTTTGTGCACAATGGGTTCTCTGTTTTTTTCTTCTGTTTACCAAATTCCAAATTAATTTGGTGTGAAATACTTTTTTCTCTGCGAGGTATATTTGACGTACAAATGGTCATAACTGTTCACTGTGTTACCAACCACTTCACACGTGTGAAGCCGTTCTTTCGTTTCACGAGAAGCTACTGTATTGAATAATTGTCCTACCAAAATCGATTTTTTGGCTGCGAGACTAATAATACCGCGACGCCATAGCGTCGCGACACAAACTGCCGAATCATTGTGACGTGGCGGTCACAGTTCTGTGAAGTGAGAGCTGGCCAAACTCGTTTCTACGCCGTCCACGTCAGCAGTGGGAGGCGGCACACTGCGCATGCGCACGCTACTGCTTCTCTAGACCTCCACGTCTCGCAAAGGTATGTTGCACATACAAAAATGGGCAAAGTAGTGATTGTGAATGTTACTTTTTATACGTGTTAAATATACCTGCTACTTTTCACGCTTTGCGATGACATATTCCCGTATAAGTACTTCGGGACTGTCACTTAGTCCATGGCGGTACGAGTAATATGCTAACAGATTTTATCATTGCATTACTATGAAAATAATATTATGATTTGAAATGCTTTATAGTGTTTTATAGGTTTTATGAAATTTGNTTATCATTGCATTACTATGAAAATAATATTATGATTTGAAATGCTTTATAGTGTTTTATAGGTTTTATGAAATTTGGGAAAATATATTTTGATATACAAATAATTTTATTGTGTTGAGAACAATACAGTGACTTCTCGTAAACATGTTACTCATTCTTTTTTTTTTATTGGTGAGATGTCATTTTTTTATAATTATTCTTTCTCAAGTTAAAAATAAACTTATTGCCATACGAAAATAGGGCCAAAGTGATACATGCAGGACATAAAAAATTAACTATCTAATATCAAAGTACAAGACAGAAAGCAACAAAATAAAAACCTTATATCGCAATTATTGTGGATTTACCAACCAATATTATTAATTTGAAGCCATTTTGATATCCATCCAAAACATTCATTCTTTTACCTAAAATGCTTAGCTGTGTATACATTTTTCATTTGCGAAACGCATTTAACGGAGTTTTAGTTACGTAAATAAGTTCGCGTGTATTTCTGTCACATTGTATTCGCAATAAACGTGCGAAACTGTGATGNTTATCATTGCATTACTATGAAAATAATATTATGATTTGAAATGCTTTATAGTGTTTTATAGGTTTTATGAAATTTGTGAAAATATATTTTGATATACAAATAATTTTATTGTGCTGAGAACAATACAGTGACTGACTTCTCGTAAACATGTTACTCATTCTTTTTTTTTTATTGGTGAGATGTCATTTTTTTATAATTATTCTTTCTCAAGTTAAAAATAAACTTATTGCCATACGAAAATAGGGCCAAAGTGATACATGCAGGACATAAAAAATTAACTATCTAATATCAAAGTACAAGACAGAAAGCAACAAAATAAAAACCTTATATCGCAATTATTGTGGATTTACCAACCAATATTATTAATTTGAAGCCATTTTGATATCCATCCAAAACATTCATTCTTCTACATAAAATGCTTAGCTGTGTATACATTTTTCATTTGCGAAACGCATTTAACGAAGTTTTAGTTACGTAAATAAGTTCGCGTGTATTTCTGTCACATTGTATTCGCAATAAACGTGCGAAACTGTGATGNAAGTTTTAGTTACGTAAATAAGTTCGCGTGTATTTCTGTCACATTGTATTCGCAATAAACGTGCGAAACTGTGATGTGATCAAATTGCATTACTAATGCATGATCACTCAGTTATTTATAATTATTATTACCGTATCTATGTAGCCACACTATAAATTAACTGCGAACTTCGCTTGCACGAAACTTCGAAGCGTAAAAGATTCACCGCTTACTACATGGTTCGGGCTTAGGAAAAAAAAGTAGTTCTATGTACTCCATTGTGTTACCTCACAGTCAATGCTACGTTTGATACTGTTTTCACAGTTCGTAACTGCGATTTCAAACGTGTTAAATTTTCAGTGGTTGCGATTTAACACATTTCCAGTCTCAAACTCCTATCCTCAGCAGTGATAGGTTTAGATGGCTCAAGTTTAATTGGGCGCTCAAAGAAGATTTGATTCGTTTAGTCTTTTCAGTTAGTCAGTTATTATATTAATCCTCCCTCTAGATGTATAATATATAGACCTAACGTCTAATATTTATGTGTCGTTAAAATCTTAAATTCTAGCGTTTCACCAATTCTTGATCTAAGAAAAAAAANCCTAACGTCTAATATTTATGTGTCGTTAAAATCTTAAATTCTAGCGTTTCACCAATTCTTGATCTAAGAAAAAAAAAATTTAAAAAATCACGACATTACAATTTTACTATCATGTTGAGACATGTAGCTACATTTTCTTACTCACTGTTAACATTACTCTGGTTACGCCAGCAGTTTTATGTTAACATGACAGTNGACATGTAGCTACATTTTCTTACTCACTGTTAACATTACTCTGGTTACGCCAGCAGTTTTATGTTAACATGACAGTATATTTAAACTAGCTTTCTATCCGCGGCTTCAACCGCCTTTACTACACTAAGCAGTTACTAATTTCCTTTATCGAATGACCTCTATGTACACCACTTTAGTGGTTATGGCTCCAGTGCTAGGATTATCAAGTTGCTAAGTGAGGCTACTCTGGAGAAGGCCACTTAGAGCTGCCCATGTGAGAAGCAGTCCTTCAAATCTTTTTTTGACACTTCTAGCGGCTGTCCTTGGGCCTTATTTTAAGTCATTGAGAGGGAAATTGCAGTCTTTTAAACACCAAAGGGTACTCGGGTGGAATGAGTGGTATGCGCGGTATGAAAACTTATCCCCCCAGTACGCACACAATGAAGACTCCGGCCTCTATTACATATTTTGCCAAGCCTTCACTTGGAACCTTGTGCCATTGAAGAGTTTTGGTGGTTAAGGTTTCGCAGTAACATTACTGGAGTCCCAACCTTGAGAAGAAACTTGTGTGGTAACAAGCCAGGAGGGCAGAGGCTTTTGATGAGCTACACAGGTTAATGAACTGTATAATATATTTTTTAAAACTGTAACCACAGATTAGTACTCCATCTCTACCCCTTTAAACATGTTAAGCAAATTATGTGAATGGTTTATCATATTGTTAACGTTGCCCAACCCTCGTAACCTCATTTTCAATGACAATAATTTTTAACTATAATAAAGTAAAGATTCGATGAATTGATTTTTGTCTTCTAAGCATTTCTAGTATTAATGCTACTGGAATATATTCAAGTTAGGTTAGATATTATTTTCGTGAAGAAAAGCTGTGACTTGTTTGAAACACAAACATTACGCAAACGTTCTCACTATTGCTATAACACGTGACTTTGCCAGTTCTTTAGGTAATTCGGAAGTTTTTTGTTCTGTCAGTTCTGTTTTTAAGACACCAACTAAATGTTGCAACACAAAGGCTGGTTACTGCAATATAAAATAGGATCTAAACGCGGTACCAGAATCTCACAAACAAAGAAAAGAACATAGCGCCATACGTTACACNGCAATATAAAATAGGATCTAAACGCGGTACCAGAATCTCACAAACAAAGAAAAGAACATAGCGCCATACGTTACACCGATCTCGCAATTTATGAAAATGAGATATTTAATTATTTATTCTACTCAGGTTTGTAACTTTGCAACTGTAAGGGAAGAAATGAAACATTTTTTACAGTAAGAAACAGGTTTCCTTTACACGGAGGCGACAAAAGTCATGGGATACCTCCTAATATCGTGTCGGACCTCCTTTTGCCCGGCGAAGTGCGGCAACTCGACGTGGCATGGACTCAACAAGTCGTTGGAAGTCCCCGGCAGAAATATTGAGCCATGCTGCCTCTATAGACGTCCATAATTGCGAAAGTGTTGCCGGTGCAGGAGTTTGTGCACGAACTGACTTCTCGATTATGTCCCATAAATGTTCGATGGGATTCATGTCGGGCGATCTTGGTGGCCAAATCATTCGCTGGAATTGTCCAGAATGTTCTTCAAACCAATCGCGAACAGTTGTGGCCCGGTGACATGGCGCATTGTCATCCATAAAAATTCCATCGTTGTTTGGGTACATGAAGTCCATGAATGGCTGCAAGTGGTCTCCAAGTAGCTGAACATAACCCTTTCCAGTCAATGATCGGTTCAGTTGGACCAGAGGACCCAGTCCATTCCATGTAAAAACAGCCCACACCATTATGGAGCCATCACCAGCTTGCACAGTTCCTTGTTGACAACTTGGGTCCATGGATTCGTAGGGTCTGCGCCACACTCGAATCCTACCATCAGCTCTTACCAACTGAAATCGGGACTCATCTGACTAAGCCACGGTTTTCCAGTCATCTAGGGTCCANCCTACCATCAGCTCTTACCAACTGAAATCGGGACTCATCTGACTAAGCCACGGTTTTCCAGTCATCTAGGGTCCAATAGATATGGTCACGAGCCGAGGAGAGGCGCTGCAGGCGATGTCATGCTGTTAGTAAAGACACTCGAGTCGGTCTTCTGCTGGCATAGCCCAGTACAGCCAAGGTTCACCGCACTGTCTTAACGGACACGTCCGTCGTACGTCCCACATTGATTCCTGCGGTTATTTCATGCAGTGTTGCTTGTCTGTTAACACTTACCTTTCTGCGCACAAGTCGTTGGTCTCGGTCATTAAGTGTGGGGCTGTCGGCCAATGCGTTGTCCATGGTGGGAGGTTATGCCTGAAATTAGGTATTCTCGGCACACTCTTGACACTGTGGATCTCGGAATGTTGAATTCCCTAACCATTTCCGAAATTGAATGTCCCATGCGTCTAGCTCCAACTACCATTTCGCGTTCAAAGTCTGTTAATTCCCGTCGTGCGGCCATAATCACGTCAGAAACCTTTTCACATGAATCACTTGACTACAAATGAAAGCCCAACCAATGCACTGGCCATTTATACATTTTGTACGCGATACTACTGCCATCTGTATATTTGCATATTGCTCTCCCATGACTTTTGTAACCTCAGTGTATATTTGTACTTTAATTAGTTGATAAGTTTTAATAATATATTTTCGTTTGAAATTTACAGACATGGGCACGATGTAATGTAGGTATCATATAGTCTAAAACACATTTCACAACTTTTCATTTTCTTAAGGGGTTGAATACATAAAAATCAGGAATATTATTTTTCGGGTATTTATTTAGCTAAACTTTTGAAGCAAAGAGCATAACGATATTCTATCGGATTATTGAGTTATTGAAGGAATCTTTGAAAACACTTTTGAATCTTTCCACCTTATTAGTGGTTGAATATTGGAAAATAGAGAAATTAATATATACTTATGTAGCCAACCTTTTAAAGTAATCAGGATCGCGATATATTATTCGGCAAATAAGTTTTTGAGGAGTCCTCGAAATTAAATTTGACCCCTTTTCACCCCCTTAAGGGTTGTATTAAAAAAAATCCTACAAAATTTTTTTAGGAATTTATATAAGTAATATTTTTTAACAAACAACATAACGATATCTTGAGGAGTCCTCGTAAACACTTTTTACCTCTTTTCGCCCTCTTAGGGATTGAATTTAAAAAAATCCTTCGATTTTTAGTAATTTATGTAAGCAATATTTTTAAACAAAGAGTATAACAATATATTATCAGGTTGATTAGCTACTGAAAAGTCCTCGAAAACACATCTTACTCCATTTTACCCTTTAAGGGTTAACATTTTTTTAAAATCCTGAAATTAGTTTTTAGATATTTATGCAGTCAACCTTTCAAAGCAAAGAGAATAACGATATATTATCGGGTGAGTAAGCTCTTGAGAAGTCTTCGAAAACATATTTTACTGATTTTCACCCCTTTAGGAGTTGAATTGAAAAATTTCCTGAAATTAATTTTTACACATGTGTATATGTGAATTTTTAAACTAAAAGCACAACGATTCCTCATAGTATTAAAGAGTCATTGAGGAGTCTTCGAAAACACATTTGATTCCGTTTCACCCTCTTAGGGGCCCAATTTCGATAAATGCTTTCTTAGTGGGTACCTGCACCCTAAGGGGAAGTCATCCATAAAATGGTATGCTTTTGTGTTCAGCAGACTGCGCTGGGCGTTGATGAGTTAGTGAGTTAGTCAGTCATTCGGGAGGTAGTTTTTTCGATACTGGCGGACTCCACTGGGAACGGTTTCCCCAACCGATTTTCCACCCCACTTCCAGGCAAATGACAGTGCAGNCTAAGGGGAAGTCATCCATAAAATGGTATGCTTTTGTGTTCAGCAGACTGCGCTGGGCGTTGATGAGTTAGTGAGTGAGTCAGTCATTCGGGAGGTAGTTTTTTTGATACTGGCGGACTCCACTGGGAACGGTTTCCCCAACCGATTTTCCACCCCACTTCCAGGCAAATGACAGTGCAGNCGATACTGGCGGACTCCACTGGGAACGGTTTCCCCAACCGATTTTCCACCCCACTTCCAGGCAAATGACAGTGCAGTTTATGAATAACAGTTTGTACAATTCCTCATTCTTTCGATGAGGCACCTATTCAGACTCTAGGTACTCATAAAAGGCATTAGGATATTAATGTCCTTACAAAAAATTGCATTGTATATTAGAAGTTCGTTATTTTAGTTGATTGCTGTGCCCTTCAAAATGCAGGATCTATTAAGGAGAATGCATTTTATCGGAGTTTAGAATTCTTTTCGGAAACGAAACTGTGTATATGACAGATGGTAGTTCTAAATTATGTAGCTATTGTGAAGAGGTTGGTGCTGACGGGGCGGGGGAGATATATAGAGGAGGCGATGCAGAAGCACATAAAAGTTGTAAGAATTCAATGTCGGTCATAAGAGGGTCTCTTTTTTTTTTACCAGATCTGCTGTTCCGAGAAACGCTGCTAGCGGAAGGACGCACGCGGAGTAAAGCCACACGCTTCCCTAGTTATTTTCCGTGCGCTGCCGTGCGTCACGCGAGGCGGCTTCGTCACCTGCCGCTCGATAACACCCGCCCGTTATCCAACCGACCTTCCAAACAATTCAGGACATGCCGCTCAGCAACATGGGGCGCCAGTCCACTAAACGTTATGTCCCACTGACGACATACGTGGCATATTCGCGTAGTCAGCCGGCACGCCATCTATAGTTGAGTTGAGAAAGTTGGGTGGCTCTTAACAACGAGGCCTTGAGAACCAAGGGGAGTGAAATAAGGTGAGAATGGAGCAGCCCCGGAATGCAATGGCGAGGGAAACGGGAGATCCCCGAGAAAACCCGCCAACCAGCGGCATAGTCCGGCACGATTCCCGCTTGCGAAATTCCGGAGTGAACCGGTCGGGAATTTAACCCGGTTCGCCTTGGTGGGTGGGAGGCGAACAGTCTAACCGTTCAGCCACCGTGGCCCCATATCGGTTCTCAAGACCTCGATGTTAAGAGCAGCTCAAATCTCTTCACTCACTCACTTACTCACTCACTTACTCTACAGCCATGATATACCATACACGTGAGATTGTAAAACCATACTTGTCTACTGTAAAAAGTATCACTAACAAAAAGTTTAGGGAGTGACTGATTCTGTTGGTAGTCAAACACATTTGTTATGGATTGAGCTNAAAAGTATCACTAACAAAAAGTTTAGGGAGTGACTGATTCTGTTGGTAGTCAAACACATTTGTTATGGATTGAGCTATTGAGCTGGATCACTTTTAAGGTGTGAATAAAATTTCTTTGTGGAGTCGTTTGTAAACCGTATGTGTCTTTCTTTAGCCTTCTTCTGTCGCAAGCTGCAACTTCTTGTTTTGTTCCTCACAGAATGAACATACAACTGATCGAGGATTGCCAAAACCCAGGTTAAATTTAGCTGTAAATACACTGGTGGAAAATGAAAATTGAACACCCTGACGCAATGTTCCTACACGAATGAAGGTTTATTGAATAATTATACAGGTTGTACACTGTATATGATAATGATCACAGGGTCGTACACCTATGGACAGAGGCTACAGTGTGTCTTGAACAACAATGTCAGTCTCTTGTTTAGCTGCCTTTAGCGACGATGCAGTCTTGCAGTCGTGCTTTTTACATCGTGACACATACATTCCTCCACGTGTTTCTCTTGGAGACATGCCTTCTTTTCTTAATGTTCTCGCCAACCTCGTCAGTCTGTCCCTGGAAGTACAAGTGATTTACTGGAACGCTTTGGCACACACAGGAACCAATGGATTTCGTCGGGTATAAATGAATTACTTTACTTGCACCAGGCTGTTTCTCATCGAATCTTCCTTCCTTCTGCGGTTACGTTTTGAATCCCCACCGCCACGTATTTTAACAAAAACTTGTCCTGTGCTAATTTCTTTCTCTTTGTAAATATCGGCTGAAATTCTGCAGTCATCTAGTTTACGTCTCCCCCATGCACACTACATGGTGAAAATGTGCCCGACGTTCACTGTCTCTGTTAAAAAGGCGCCATTGGTGTAACTAACAGTATTTTGTACCTCTATCTACTGTTGTTACATCTTTAACCCTTGGAGTCGGGCTCTCCACTAAGTTCTGATCAATGGCCGGCGTATTATTTTTGTAATTTTCCTGCAGCATGGTGGATGTTCGCGCTTGTCTGTTCGCCGAGACTCTTCGGCATACCTACAACTCTACAGCTCATTCCAAAGACGCTCTGTTGGGTTCAGGTCGGGGCATTGAACGGGGCAATTAAAGTTTTTACCTGATTGTCTTCAGGCCATGTGTTGGCTTTACTTTATGGACAGAAGAATTATCGTCCTTGCACAGGATATTGCCTATTTGCTACAAACTGTTGCCACAGTGTGAGAAGCATGTCGCTGTATATAATTTCTTGGCACATGCCAGAGTTCATACATCCTTCGATTAAAAATAATGGCCCAAGACCTAACTAAAAGAAAAACCTCCAGACATTTACACTACTGTCATCAACTTAAACTGTCGACAAAACACACTCAGGCAACTACTGTTCGCTAGGAATCTACCAGGTCCACATAAGTTCATTGCGTTCCACATCATGTACTGTGACTCATCACTCCACAATACCTTCTCCCACTGCTCTGAAGTCCACTGATGGTATTGTTTACACAATTTCGTACTTCTGGCATTGGCCAGTGGCTTCCTGGCAGCGGAACAACCATGAAAACCTAGTGCTATCAACTCCCGTCGGACAGCCCTATATTTATCACTGGGTTCTCTATCTGAACTGCGACGGAAGTTTTCTGCAATCGTTCTCATGGATGTATTGCGATTGGTTCACACACCATTCTTCAGAATTGACCGGTCTCTGTTCGCTAGTTAGACTACCATAGCAATGTTCGGGGCCAGTGCTTCCATGCCATATCCACTCGGCAGTGACATTGCCAAAAGTGGACCAAGGCACATTTAACTTCTGTCACCGGTGGAATGATCAAATATGTAGACCCCTGTAATTATGCCTCTTTAGAATTGGCACAATTCTCTCAATTTACTCATTATGGTAGCAAACATTTGTATGGTGTTTAAAAGGTTGTGTCTTGCTTGTCTATAGTATCCTGCTCCGCAAGTTCACTTAGAACAAATGAGTGTCAGGAGAATTTTGGGTACATAGAGGGAGTAATTTTTTTTTTCGTTCATTCAAATAAAAAAAACTTGAAAACTTGGCCAACTACCTTATTAGAATTGAGGCTTGACAAATTTTCTAAATTGATTTTTTCCTATGAGTAGGTTTGTTTTTGCCTATTCGTAATATTAGTTATAATTTTATGTTAGCGAGAGATGTGTAGGACAAGGTCGGTTGTAGACTGAAAAGGCGCGGAGGGAGTAGCAAAACATAAGGGAAGAGGTAATGTGCTTGTTAATGGGTTGGGATACAAAATAGAAGTAAGTCTATGTTGATTACTGTTTGAGTAGGGTGACACAGCAAGTCTTTGAAAAAGAAAAAAAAATCAATTCTTTCGTTTATAGCTTAATTATCATTCCTTACCAGTTTTCCTGCAATATGCGAGTTGAATTTACCATATATTGCAACTACTGCTACTCAATCCTTTAAACTAAGTAGTAAGTACTTGGTTTTTTTTTAGTCTGAATTTTAAGCAGGAAAATATGGTTTGTGAGGTTTCTTATAGTGGCCTTAAAGGATGATCACGGCCAACTGAGCCCCTTTTAAGATCGTGCTTAATTGTTCCTTTCTAATTATTTGTATCCTTTCGCCAGTTGTTAATATAAAAATTTCCATGAGACTGATAAACACAGTTTACACATTTTATAGCTTTCAAAAGTTAACATCTGAGGCCACAACAAAATATAATTCTTTGGTTATTATGTTTCCTGGTAGGTCCTTAAGAAGTGGTCACTTTACCGTGAATAGTATATAACATGATTACTATTTATAAATAAAAAATAGTTTGTAGATGATGAAATACGCGTTCTCAGCTTGTCATTGTAATTAACGAACATTTCCACTATCTGAAGTGATGTTNATTTGTAGATGATGAAATACGCGTTCTCAGCTTGTCATTGTAATTAACGAACATTTCCACTATCTGAAGTGATGTTGCGCTTTTCGTAGGAAAAACGGTAGTCATAATCAACAATCAAACATGCTATATTTTGCTAGTCACTAACTAACTAGCTAACTATTCCTTCACTGCAAATTTAGAGGGCAGAAATACACCCAAAATCAGGAGAGAATGGCTGGACAAATGTAAGTTGCCTGCTTACAGCGTAAAACGTTGGAGCTGTTTCCCCAAGTACTGTGTATTGTTTGCTCCCACGGGAGCAGCATCAGATAACCAGATCATTTTTCGTATTTTTTGAAGTCATGTAAAAAAATGTACTTTCACTATCTTATTTTAAATGTCAGTAATGTTTTTAAATACTTTTTGCATAATGTGAAATAATTGGCAGTTAGTTTTGGTGCAAACCATAGCATAAATAAAAAGATAATTAATAAGAATGAATTTTCATTAAATAATTGGCAATTTAACATAAATGCCAGCCTTTATAGTCTAAAAATAAACTATATTACTTGCAAGAATTTTGCGCTACTAAAATCATGCTATAAACAAATAATTACATACTCGCATATACGTGTAGTGAGTTACGTATTTTTCTTGTTTTTGATGGAGCTGAACATATTTATGAAATATCCAGCAACATAGTGCGAAGAGGCAGTTGAGGATTTTTAAAACCTTGCTCAAACGACTAGGCCCTACCACAATTTTTCAGTCCAAGCAGTAGTGGACATTGTGAACGGAACTGAGTTGAAGGAAATAAGGATTTTTTCTGTGCTAGATAAGAAAAATGCAGCCGGAACAGAAAATATTTCAAACAAATCTTTAAAATAGCACATTTCTGTGCAAGAAACAATTTCGTACTTCGAAAACACCTAGATGATGAAATTCTTTTTATTTCAATGTAAAAAATTTTATCATAGAAAAAATTAATTTTCCGTAGGCTGTTAGCTTTCCATTTGGATTTTCAGGGGCCAGTAACTGGAAGAGCCATTCAGCAATGTCCGGTGAAATATAGTACCATGAAAAATAAATCTACTCTGAATGAAACCACTGAATCTGGCGACGAAGAAAANAATGTCCGGTGAAATATAGTACCATGAAAAATAAATCTACTCTGAATGAAACCACTGAATCTGGCGACGAAGAAAATCTTGTGCAATATGTCTGATGTGAAAAAAGCAAAATATTTTTCAGTCTCAAGCGATGAAACTGTAGACGTCAGTATATGAGCATAAATAAACGTGTGTGTGAGATAGATATATTTTACGAGTATGGAAGTAAATACCAAGTGTTATTTGGGTTCAATGAGTTAAATGNAATGTCCGGTGAAATATAGTACCATGAAAAATAAATCTACTCTGAATGAAACCACTGAATCTGGCGACGAAGAAAAATCTTGTGCAATATGTCTGACGTGAAAAAAGCAAAATATTTTTCAGTCTCAAGCGATGAAACTGTAGACGTCAGTATATGAGCATAAATAAGTGTGTGTGTGAGATAGATATATTTTACGAGTATGGAAGTAAATACCAAGTGTTCTTTGGGTTCAATGAGTTAAATGNTGTGTGTGTGAGATAGATATATTTTACGAGTATGGAAGTAAATACCAAGTGTTCTTTGGGTTCAATGAGTTAAATGGCACAACTGGTGCGGGAATAATAAACTTCGATTACACTTGCAAAATTTAAATGATGGTGGCGTATGAAATATGTCAGATATATTTATAGGAGTCAATGCAATAATTCTGAACGAGATGGCTCTCGCATTATAAATACACTGCTTCTGGCATCAAGTAAACTTGTGAGTTCCAAAAACCCGTGAAAACGCGGCTGTGAAAATAAAAAGTTGTATCCTAGGTTTGGATACAGCTGTTCCAGGTTTCACCCACATTATGAATCTAAGCAAATTCTTACAAGACCCTAAACAAGGTTTATCGTCTGCAGTGTTTTGTATTGGTAGTATAGAATGATGACTGAATAAAATAAGAAAAATGCCGATTAAGTGTTTACATAGGCATCTTCGGTGCATGAAGAGAGACAACTGCTTCAATTGGCGAAGGACGACTATGCCACGTATTTGTGACAAGAAATCTCAACGAAGGATGTGTAATTAAATGAT
The DNA here is from genome assembly GCA_002778355.1 of Clitarchus hookeri. Lineage (NCBI taxonomy): Eukaryota > Metazoa > Arthropoda > Insecta > Phasmatodea > Phasmatidae > Clitarchus > Clitarchus hookeri. The sequence goes on along the minus strand of NQII01003621.1, from coordinate 69,604 downwards.
CCCGAGGAAGGCTGTATTATTTCCTTTTGCTGACTTTGTAGCTGACTTTAAAGCTAGAATCGTGCTTTCGTGATAATGTTCACAAGATAACGCCTTTAGAAGGGTTTTTCCTAGTATTATTTTTTTCTAAGATATCGGTAGACTATATTGTTAAAGCAGGAGAAACGCATGNTTAGAAGGGTTTTTCCTAGTATTATTTTTTTCTAAGATATCGGTAGACTATATTGTTAAAGCAGGAGAAACGCATGAATCAGATTGCTCAGCGTCAGGTGCAGAATAAAGAGCGTTCAGAAAATAAAAGGCCAACAAATTTCAATGCTAAATTAGTTGTGAGTAATGAAAACTTATTTTAAATTATTATTCTGTCGAAAAATATATTTGACCAGAGAGAATTGTGCTGAATGGCCTTGCATTAGCAAACATTAAAAAATATTTGCTTCCAGACGATCACTGTCTTGACTCAGCGCACAGCACACAGTTTGTTTCAAACGGAAAGTTATGCATCGTCTTGCCGGTTAGTAAGCTTCACGCTGCATTTTATCACTCGCTCTGTGTAACAACGGCGACCTTGGACTATTGGAGCGCTAGATATGCACTGTCGTGTTTGCTGCGATAGCACAAGTCAGTTACACTACGANTTAGAAGGGTTTTTCCTAGTATTATTTTTTTCTAAGATATCGGTAGACTATATTGTTAAAGCAGGAGAAACGCATGGATCAGATTGCTCAGCGTCAGGTGCAGAATAAAGAGCGTTCAGAAAATAAAAGGCCAACAAATTTCAATGCTAAATTAGTTGTGAGTAATGAAGACTTATTTTAAAATATTATTCTGTTGAAACAAATATTTGACCAGAGATAATTGTGCTGCATGGCCTTGCATTAGCAAACATTAAAAAATATTTGCTTCCAGACGATCACTGTCTTGACTCAGCGCACAGCACACAGTTTGTTTCAAACGGAAAGTTATGCATAGTCTTGCCGGTTAGTAAGCTTCACGCTGCATTTTATCACTCGCTCTGTGTAACAAACGCGACCTTGGACTATTGGAGCGCTAGATATGCACTGTCGTGTTTGCTGCGATAGCACAAGTCAGTTACACTACGANGGCGACCTTGGACTATTGGAGCGCTAGATATGCACTGTCGTGTTTGCTGCGATAGCACAAGTCAGTTACACTACGAGCGGAATAACTCCGAGCCTGGCCAACATGTCTTCCCTATTAGTTAAGATCAGAAGATCAAGAACGTTAAGGTGTTCAACAATACTAAATTTGTTTTCAGTTGCACCAACAGCAACATAGAAATATGGACTCCCATTTGCGTAGCTTCCTTTGCTCAAATAATACCAAACACAGATTCTTAACTCCTTTCCTCAACATACATTTAAAATTTCTGTCGTGTTGTTATTTTTACATCAATGCTATAAAATTGTTGCATCTCTGCAAGTAACTTATGAATGTAAATCAATTGAGTCAGCCACCACTTAATGCTGGACACTTTAAATAAACTGTACACATGCGCTTTGTGACCGTTCTGATTTTGTAATTAACGTATTTAATCAAACTTTCAATTTTTCATACAGTATCATCCATTACTTTCTATACGATCAAATCTGCTGTTATAAAAAATTTTCAATCTCGCATTCTGCTTTCAACATGCTCGTAAAAGTTCAGCAAACGTGTTTTATTTCTTAATACAAGATAATTTTGTCCAATGGTGTCGAATCGTTATTTTCTGCAACTGGAAACTTAGATTTGAACCTTTAAACAATCTGTCCCATAGAATGAAAATTTTTGCGAGCATGCTTTGGTTTTGCCGCCATTGTTGCTTCGGATGTGTGTGTCTTTCGCAAAAGAAACACAGTACAGCAATATATTCGCGACACTGACTGACCTGCTGTGCATTCACAACAATCGCCTGTCACGACGCTACTGTTTAAGCCAATCTACAGTTAAATTTAAAATAATATACTTAGGGTTGACAGTGTTACTGCCTGATTTTCACTTTAAATAATGCAATACTTTTACAGAGAATTTAAAAAACCTAAACAGATTTTAATAAGTGTCATTTTAAAACCACGTTTACTTGATATAGCGCAAAACGCTGTACGAATACTGTAATTACCTGAGTTTTGACGTTTTAAAGGGGCTTGTGAACACTCGTTTTTTTCAAGCACTTGCCATGTATTTCACGCCCTAACATTTCTTTTACGTCGAATATGTGCATACTCTCATTTAAATTTCGACCTTTCTTTAAAGTGGACTTTCGGAAGTTAGACGAAAATTGTAATTTCTGAAACACTTCGTAAATTATGGTACACGTATCTTCCAGCAACATCATTGTACCGTTCTCTGTAATGCGCCTGCTTGTCGTCCTCTCCCACTCAGTTTCTACTGCCGTCTCCGCTAGGGGCGCCACCAACTAAAAATAGCTCCTTCGCACTCTCCCTATAGTGTCACTCGGGCTCACTCATCTAAGAAATGGAGTTGAATTATGTATGTTCTATGCTCGGAAGGGGTAGGGGGCTCCCCAGTTGCTCAATTCGGCCTCGCCTACGCACAAGACACTGATCTGGCGCGCAGACGTTTACTCCTGCAGCGTACAATCATAAGAATTCTAACAGCTATCGTGACATTTTATTGATGAGATGTCTGTACAAGAGGCCAGTAGTGCAGTTGACTGTTACAATTTATGATGTATCTTGCAAATGTGTTTACGGGTATAGCAGTCAGAAATTATTTTGTTAGGAAATCAGGAGAACTCGAAAGAACGTTCATAATGTTCATAATGTCCGACAGCCGTGGCGTACATTCGACACCGAAACTCTTACAGTTATTTACTGTTAGAATATGGCAATGTAATAATTATTATTTGGTAACTTCAGTTTTAAGTTGTTGGCAACACTGTGTAGTGTTTTGTTTTCTAGTTGATAAATATATAACGGTCAACATTGTTGTATCAGTTTTGCTGTTAAAGTATAATAAAACATTTCGTTTATTAAAAGGCCTTTATTCATTAAACCTCAACATTTACGAAAATACTTTTTTTTTTAATTCTAAGTATAAGACTTTAATGTGCAAACCATGTGTCAACCTTTACCACTTAATGCACAGCAGAAAACGTCATCAGCCCAGTTACCCCACTTTCTATTCTTAGTGCTTCTCCACTGATAAGTCGTTCTGAAATGTGCTTTCTTTTCGTAAAGAAGTGCTAGTTATAGGTGTCGCAATTTCGTATTGGAAAATGTGCATTTAAAACAGGCTGCAACACTTATCAAATTACACGTAATGGGAGCACTGAGAGGATGGCTAAATTCAGTACCACGTGTCCTGGTATCATTTGTAACTATATAAAGAAACACGCTACTCTCTTATCGCTATCTTATTTGAGTTCTGCGTCAGACTTGCTTCGTAATCACGTCTTACTTATTAAGTCTTTCTTGTTGTTTCATAGGTAGTAGAATCCAGACGTTCAGAGCTTCGCATTCAAAATCAGTAAAACATGAAGTGCTCGGTCGTAGCGAGATCGTTGCTGCTGGTGTGCTGGAACATTCTTGCCTTCGCTACGGCTTCAGATGAAGAATTCTGCACGGTGGGAGACGGCGTGAACGAAGCATCCTGGTAAGAACCAAGACACTCTAAAGTTAACGTTTGTGTTGTGTGAGTAGCGTTTTAAATCAGCACGCGTATGTTTTTAACAGGCCACAGGCCGGAAAGAATTAATAAATAGAATTTTTACCTATTAGGGAATTTTGCCATAATTTATTAACTTTACATGACACGTCTATTTAACTTTACCACATAAATTAAAGGAATAAATAGCTATCTGTCCTTTGTATTTCCCCCAAATTCACAACTTAAATATTCGCTTCTTTTTTTTACGCGGGCCAAATCCTTCAATTATAATCGAAATTATCATGTCTTATATTGTAAAAAAAAATGTGGGCTGTTTAAATATGTGAATTGTTTACAATTAAAAAAAGTAGAAAAATTTATATAGATGAAATGAAAGAATGCCATAAATTATAAACTATTCAGGAAAAAATATATTTTAAAATTAATTTAAAAACAACTATATTTCATGACCTGATGAGTAAACAATGCAATAATGATATTAATATTTACTTTTATGGGAAAAGGGTGGATGGTATGTTAATGTAAATTTTTCATTAGAATGGGGGTGAAAACCAGCTTGGGTAAAAGTCGCCACCAGCGCCCAGACAGGAATCTGATCAACGACGTCCCGAATAACATGAGAAATATTTATTTAAATATCCACTTAAACTTATTCTCTTTGAAAATTATTCTTACCTTATTATTTTCTGTATGAAAGCGAATATAAGAGTAGTTATGCTATTTGAAATGTTTAACATACTATTCAATAATGACTTGTAATAAAACTGCTTAAATTAAAAGACTCATGATTGATATCTAAAACGAATTGTGGTAAAGTAAAACTGTGATTCCAATTCATTAGAAAAAATTGTCTGATTCAATGTCAGGTTTACAATTCTCTGCTAGGTAGATTCAATCAATTAGCTATTTTAAATATTCTCTTTATTTGTTTACAAAATTAAGTAATCTGCTTAAATACGGAATTCAATGAAAATCAGTTAAGCGAGAGCAGAATGTTCACAGAATAATGAGAGTACATAACAATTTAGTGAAATGTTTTAAATTATGATCTCTTGTTTTATTCGTATGGCTACAAGTTTTATGTTATGACAAAAAATTTATCATATATATATATAACTTAGAATACAGTTATTCTATAGATATAAACCATTTGCACATTCTTTGAAAACGTCGAAGGTGACGATCGCCCAGACAGGAAAATTGAATGAAATTAAATACCAAACACAAAGTGAATTATGCCACGTTCAGGCTGCGTTACTCATTGGTCAAAACAAAACCAACATTGAGAAAAAAAAAATTTCTACAAAAATAAAAACTAGTCCAACGGAAAAATTTACATTATTATAATTTAGAGCTTGCTTAAAGATGAAAGCATATTATAAAGCACAAACGATGGAAACGTCGAGTGAAAAACCACTGTACCCCATGCGCGGTTTATCTACTTTCTCTAGGTTTATGAAGAATTCTGCAATATGTCACAGCGGTGTCACATGTTTAACTATTTGTGTATTGAGCGCGTTGTTACTAAAATATATTGACATGATGTAAAACGAGACTGAAATAGACTGTGAATTATTAAATTATCGTGTACAGCAGCACTCTGCTAGCTATAAGGCTATAAGTAATCTTTCTGCAAAACTCGAAGATAACAGAAGTAGCATTAATACTTACAACGGTGGGTGATGCGCAGTTTCAACGCGCTGTCGCTTTCTCTGACCGGTCATTGGCCGCGCAAAATTGTTACGTGCTCGCTGCTTCGCATCTCGCGCGAGCGAGTGCCGCCATTGTTCATCACTGCCGAAGCTCAGAGCGGGGGTAGTCCAGGCCCCGTGAGGGGCCCTTTACCACCCAATGGGGTTGGTCACCTAGCCTACAGGGAGATTAGGAACGAGCGAGATTGGCCCCTTCCCAACTCCCTGCACCATCCCAATCTGTAGTTAAGGAGGTTGCCCTCCTTAGCTAGCATTTAGGAGCCCTCTGAGTTTCCCCAGCAAGCCCGGTACCCAGAATATTCCCCTCCACTTCCCCTGCCGGCACAGGAAAAGAAGAGGGAGGCAGCTCTGCCTGGTTTGTGGCTCTACTTTAAAGAGTTTAATAATTTTGAAAAGCAGGTTAAATAGATAACCTGGACGAGAAATGAGATTTCTTGGCCAGGTGTTTGAATAGACTAAGAGGAGTTTATTGCCAAATGGTAAAAATTAGAATTAAAATCCCGTGAATCTAATAAACACAAAGTCGGGATGCTTGTGCTCGCTCATGAAATGTTGGTGTGGTTGAAGAGATGGTCATGACTAGAGCTTTCAGTTAGTAGATTATATAAACAGTACTTTAAAATAGCAGTAGAAAGTTATTTGTTAAATAAATCGGCGCGTTTTGAATGTTGACTGCTCTGGAGACGCATGACAGGTACTGTTATCGCAGACTATATTATCTTAAATAGTTTGTTTTGTTTGGACTGACTTTAGGTTAGTAAACGCGGCATTTTTGGACGTTTAAGTCGAGTGTTGGTATCGGGAAGATATTTACCGAGTATTCTAATTGCTTTCAATGACACTCAAAGATAAAATAGTATCATAAACAACTTTTGTGAGACGATTTTATTTCCTATGAAGGGTATTTTAAGGGCTTCGTGTAGGTCGTCTATGCGAGTGAAGTAAGGCGCGTTTCCCAGAACTCTTAGGAATTTGTTTTGCACAGTTTGTAGAGAGTTAATCAATACCTTGGCTGCAGTTCCCCAGATTTCGTTGCCATACATGAGGGCTGATCTTACTAGAGAGGTGTATGCGCGAGCGAGTGGAACTGAAGGACAGCAGTTATATATTAGCGGCGGCAGCAAGTTCAAGGATTGTTTTGAATGATAGGCGAGCGATAGGCCGGTGGCCGTGTATCTGTTACAGGAAGGGAGCCGACACGATAATCCTTTTTGCGGCGCACACTGCTGACCCGTTGTATTGATTTCTGTGTTTATCTGAAGAATTCTCTGGATTACTGACCTAGTTCTCTCAGCACGACTCAGAGTGCGTTAAAACTTTCAGATGGTCAGGGCGAACGATGTAAAAGAGTGACAGGCCTCCGAGCCGAGTAGTTGATGAGTGGATGAGTGGCTGGGTTGCGAACGATAGAAGAATGCACGGCGAGAGAAGTGACCAGCGGAAGGTAAATAGTATCAAGCAGTGAAGCGTGCGTCTGGCAGGCTGGACTATTGGACTATATGCGTGAGTAAAAGACAATACAAATCCTGGCAACGATAGACTGAACACCTGTTATTGATGAGTATGAGATAATTGACTGTAACCAAAGATAGACATTTAAGGACGTTAATTAGAGTTGAAATAGTCATTAAATATTGCGCTCACTGTTAAATAAAAAGGGTAATAGCGGAGACAAATAATTTAATGCTGCAAATAATAGCTGTGTGAATAATCTAGAAATCCAATTTAGTTATTTTATTTTTATTTAGACCTCCATCCTTTACGAACTCAGGTACGCCCCTCAGGCATTTCAGGTAACACTGGTGTCAAAAATGGGATGGAGCCATTTAATTGTAAATATGTTAGGCTATAGGCAACTAATAAGCGATATTTAAATAACTAAATTAATTGTAACAGTTGTAGGCCGAGATATTAAGACTGTTCTGGACAACCATCGCAGTGAATTTTAACTAGAAAAATGTCTGCAGAACTGGAGGCACTGTGAGCATTAATTGAGGGACTAAGTAGCCAAATGAGCGCAAGTGCAATTAACCTTGATAGCAAAATTAGTAGTGTAGTAGAAACAGTGAACTAGAATGTAACTAGCGAAATAGACACTGTAAATGAAACTGTATACAGTAAAATAGAAGGCATTAGCGTATTAGTGAACACGAGAATTGACTGTTTGGATAAGAAAATAGACAGTGTCAATGAAAGAATAGACAGCGTAAATAAATTAGTAAACAGTGTAAACAACAGGATGGACGGTGTAAATTAAGTAGTGAATGCTGTAAACGACAGGATGGACAGTGTCANGTAAACAGTGTAAACAACAGGATGGACGGTGTAAATTAAGTAGTGAATGCTGTAAACGACAGGATGGACAGTGTCATTGAAAGGATGTACAGTGTCAAGAATGAAGTGAAACAGGAAATAAGTGTAACGAAGAAGGAATGGCAGGAATTTCTGCAGCAGCGGAATTCTACTATCACAACATCGCCAGCCGAGAAAAGTAAGGAAGCAGCAAAANGTAAACAGTGTAAACAACAGGATGGACGGTGTAAATTAAGTAGTGAATGCTGTAAACGACAGGATGGACAGTGTCAGTGAAAGGATGTACAGTGTCAAGAATGAAGTGAAACAGGAAATAAGTGTGATGAAGAAGGAGTGGCAGGAATTTCTGCAGCAGCGGAATTCTACTATCACAACATCGCCAGCCGAGAAAAGTAAGGAAGCAGCAAAANGTGGCAGGAATTTCTGCAGCAGCGGAATTCTACTATCACAACATCGCCAGCCGAGAAAAGTAAGGAAGCAGCAAAAGTCGTAACCAACGCAACCACCTCGCAGGATAGTCAGAAGATCTGTGGCAATGGTGTCGCGCAGCCCGGGTTGGGGAAGGGGTCTCAATTAAACCCGCCCCTTATGATGGCCAGACTTCATGGTGGGAATACCAACATCAGTTTGAAATAGTCGTACCCTGAATTGCTGGTCAGTCGAACAGCGGGCTTACTACCTCGCAGCTGTACTGAGAGGCCTCACGTTGAGCATACTACAATCTCGGCTAGAGCGACATCAACTGGAGTACCACATACTGGTGTCGGTCTTGGAGCTATGTTTCGGCGACCGTTACTTGCGACATGCCAACCATGCCGCACCCAGCGACCAGGGAAACCACTGCAGGATCTATGGCAAGACAATGTTCAGCTCTCCCACCTATTTCTGGAAGGGTGCCCCGCGGAGGCGCGTGACATCATCACAGCCGGATTCTTCATCGATGCTATCGCCAACACAGAGGTACGGCAAGCGGTGCGTCTGGCTGCACCCCACAACATTCAGGACGCCCTGGCCCGAGCACTGGAGGTGGAGTCAGCAATACAGCAGGCCGTACCCCGATGTCAAGTACAGGCAATGATGCTGAATGAAGACGACGAAGACAGCATGGAGAAGACACTGAAGGAGTTGCAGATGGCTGCGAAGGACATCGCTTCCAGGGTCCGTGCTACAGAGTTATGCCGCCCCAACCTAAACGGCCTGAGTGTTGGTCATGTGGAAAGCTGAGGAAAAGTGGCAGCGAGAGTAAGAACAAATAGCTTCGATGAACACAGTCAAGCACTTGCGTGAAGAAAATTGTGAGCTTCGTGCACATGCCTAATAACTGAGACACCGTATAGACGAGCTGATGCTGCAAGCTGTACACCTTACAAAGCAGTTTGAAAATGCACATGATGCCCTGCGCATGCAGTCCAGGCGGCCTGCGCACACTGTGCCGCATAATTGTGAAAGGAGCCCACAGCATGGAGCCAGCGATGTGATGGGCCTTTCAGTAGTGGCTCTGAAGTTGGTAGTTCCATGGAGGATGTGCTTCGGGAGGCGAAGAACTGGCTGTGTGAGTTCGAAAAGGAGAATGAAGCAGTCGACAGTAACTACCAGTGATTCAGGGTACGTCAGACGAGGATCCAACCACAACCTGCCGCATCCTCTGCAAGTACTAACATTTTTTAGATTGGTAGAAGCAGTCTAAAGGAAGTAGCAAGAGTAAATTTTGTAGTTGCATCATCATTTCAAAACGATAAAGAAAGAATTAGTTCTTCTGAAAGGTACCAACGTCCAGATTCTAACAGATCGAGGGAATCCAAAACAGCAGCAGGGCAACCTACCGAGAGTTTCCAAGATTATTATGTGGTTGTTCATACACTGTACAACCCACAGAGGCGAAAAAGATACTGCCCGAAGTTACAGAAATGTTGGGAAGGCCCCTACAGGATTCTGAAAAATACCACTCCTCCTACATAATGGCTGGAGTGCTAGTCATGTGGACAGCCGGGGCACCTGAGAACTTACTGCCCACAGTATCAGCAGCAGCAGTAGCGGGAAAAGAGGCAGCGAGATGCAGGTGAGAATACAGTTCATTCTGAAAACTTGTAAACACCTATCTTAGGGGTGAAGGTCGGTGAGTGCTGGAGGGAAGGCCCCAATGTTCTTACATGTATGGAAGGTGCAACAGTATTGGGATGCAGTACTGGTGGAGGGGAGTCTAAATGATGCTCCTTGTCAGTTAGTCGTCGATACTGGGGGCAACCATAGCATGTTAAGACCAGACATGCTCGGGTCTTCCCCACAACGATCGCCCGATGACAGCATGGAATGGTGCTATTTGACTACAGTAACAGGTGACACCACACCAGTTATCGGCAAGAGAAAAATGTACTTGAGGCTTCGTGACTTTAGCATAGAGCAATACATTTACATAGAAATAGAGGATGAATGTCTTTTGGGGCTTGATGTACTATATAGGCTGGGGTGCTGTATCGATACTCGACTTGGTGTGCTATGGGTAGGCAGTACAGAGTTGGTGGTGTCAACATGGCATGATTTGTCCTCCCCAATTAGCTGCCCAGCAGTATGTGGTCAACTCACTGTGCTGCCCATTTCTTGTGAAATTGTCATTACAGGCAGGTGACAAGGAAAGTTTGTCAGATGTTTGGGTCTAATTGAGCCAGCAGAGAGGATTGGTGTCCTGTCATGTAAAGTAGTTCTAGCAAGGAATTTGGTCTCTTATAATTCTGACAGTTTTCCAGTTAGAATGATAAATCTGTCCGATAGTGCCATTCGTCATGAGGAGGAGGCCATTATAGTTGTTTGCAAGCAGGCCACACAGGTATTTCCAAATGTTCCAGAAGATTCTAGAGTAAAACAAATTTAATATCATTTACCAGAGGTAATGGAGGAACTGCTAGTAAGAACAAAGGCAAATCTTAACTGGTGACAGGAGATGGCTGTCTCTGAATTACCACAGAGAAATAGGGATGCCTTCTTATGTGGACCAAATTACATTGCAAGGACTAATGTGACCTGCCATCACATTGATATAAAGCAGTCACCAAGACGACTGCTGCTAGCTTCGCACGAGGCAGTTGAGGGAATTCTAAAGGAAATGAAGGATTTAGATGTGATAGAACCATCAGTTAGGCCATGGTCATCCCTCATAGTTCTTGTTAAGAAGAAAGATGACTCTCTGAAGTTTTGTGTAGATTATCGCCAGCTTAATAATGTTACAAAGAAAGACTCTTATCCGCTTCCAAGACTAGATGACACATTAAACAGCCTAGCACGTTTACAATGATTTTCTACTTTGGACATGAAGATTAAGTACTGGCATTGCGAGGTGGCTCCAGAGGACCAAGAGAAGATGACATTTTGTGTCCAAGGGAAAGGAACCTGGCAGTTTAAAGTTATGCATTTTGGGCTTTATAATGCCCCTGCCACCTTCGAATGCCTGATGGAAAAAGTTCTGCCTTTAGATATCTATCAGGTTTACCTAGATGACATTGTTGTGACATTGTGACAAAAATGACATTTAGAGAGCAGCTATCATGCCTTAACTTTGTATTCCAGAAAGTGGCCGCAGCCAACTTGAAACTGGTTCCTAGGAAGTGTCACCTGTTCCAAAAGAAAAACATTGTTGGGACATGTAGTGTCGGCCCATGGAATCTAAACAGACCCCGTGAAGACCAAATCAATAAGAAATTGGCTGACACCAACTGACAAAACTGAAGTGCGGAGTTTTCTGGGATTATGTGCCTATTGCCGTAGATTTGCACCTGGTTCACAGCGATTGCTTAGCCACTACATGATCTCATTGAGGCGAAAAGGAGATTTCATTGGACCACTGAGCGTGAAGATGCTTTTTAGTAAACTAAAGAAAATTCTGATATCTCCACCAGTCCTGGATTTCCCGAAAAGTAAGGGTTATTCATTTTGGACACTGATTCAAGTGATGTAAGTATTGGAGCTGTATTATCTCAGGTTCAGGATGGGAAAGAAAAACAGTTAGAATACTTCAGTAAGGTGTTGCATAAGTCTGAGAGAAATTACTGTGTTACACACAGGCAGCTGCTGGCAATGGTGAAGACAATTTCACATTTTCACCCCTACCTTTATAGCTGACCTTTTATTCTAAGAACCGACCATGCTACATTACATTAGATACTAAATTTAAGAATCCCGAAGGTCAAATAGCTCTGTGGATATAGCATATTAAAGAATATGACTTTGAATTACAGTACAGATCTGGACGCCTTCGCAGCAATGCAGATGCACTGTCTAGGAGTCCATGTGTGCCATTTTNTTTGAATTACAGTACAGATCTGGACGCCTTCGCAGCAATGCAGATGCACTGTCTAGGAGTCCATGTGTGCCATTTTGTCCTCATTGCGAATGCCAGGAAGAAAAGAGTGGTGAATCACTGAAGGTACAGAGGACAATAATTCAGGGTTCTTTAACTTGTGATGGGTCACCTAGTTGAAGTGATGAGTGTATTAGGAAAGACCAGCTGAATGATCCCACTTTGCAGCCATTACTAAAGTGAAACAAAGATGGCTGTCGGCCAAAATGGGAAGATATATCTAGCCTGAGTGNTTTGCAGCCATTACTAAAGTGAAACAAAGATGGCTGTCGGCCAAAATGGGAAGATATATCTAGCCTGAGTGCAGCAGTCAAAGCATACTGGGCACAATGGAATTCCCTCGTACTGAAGAATGGTGTACTTTACAGAAACTAAGAAAATGATTATGGAAAACACACATGTTTACAGTTGGTCCTTCCAGAATGCAGGGTTCCAGAAGTCTTAAAAAAACTGTAGAATGTGGCAGCCAGTGAGCACTTTGGTGTTAATAAGACCCTCGACAGAGTTAGACTGAGATTCTACTGGCTTCATTGTCGGGGGGATGTTGAGAAGTGGTGCCGATTGTGTGAAACATGCACTGCGAGGAAGGGGTCAAGGACCAGTGGGCAAGGTCACCTCCAGAAATACGATGTTGGAGCCCCATTCAAGATGATGGCGATATATATTCTGGGCCCCTTGCCTATCACAGAGAGAGGTAATTGGTATCTAGTGGTGGCCCAAAATTACTTTACTAAGTGGCCTGAGGTCATTCCCCTCCAAACCAAGAAGTACGAACTGTGGCCGATGCACTTATAGAGCATGTCTTCTCAAGGTTCGGGGTGCCACTTGAACTCCATTCTAATGAGGGAAGAAACTTTGAAACTGTGGTGTTGCAGGAGGTTACAAAGATTCTGGCCATGAAAGAGACTGCACCCTCAGTCGGATGGAATGGCCGAGACACTTAAACACACTCTTGAGGTGTACTGTCGATTTTTGTGACAGACAACGAAAAATACTGGAATTCAAAGGTGCCATTGTTTCTTCTTGCTTACCACTCAGCAGTTCATGAGTGCACAATTGTAACACCATCAGTGATGCTGTTTGGAAGAGAGCTACGTCTCCCTAGTGACCTGGTGTTTGGCCGGCCATTAGAAGAGGAAGCTGCAGCCCCTGATTATGCCAGCGAATCACGTAACAGACTTGCTGGCATTCATGATTTTTCTCGACAACACGTCAGAATAAATGGTGAGACAGGATGAAGACGGGGCATGATAGGAGAATGTCGGGCGAGGTGTTTCAAGAAGGACAACTGGTGTATCTGTACAACCCACAGACTATAAAAGGGTACTGCCCAAAGCTACAGAAATGTTGGGAAGGCCCCTACATGATTCTGAAGAAGATCAATGATGTGGTCTTTCGTATTTGTCTCAAGGCTCTCGGGTGAAGCCGAAGGTTGTCCACATCGACCGACTGGCACTCNATGATGTGGTCTTTCGTATTTGTCTCAAGGCTCTCGGGTGAAGCCGAAGGTTGTCCACATCGACCGACTGGCACTCGACGATGGTCCGGATGTTGCAGTGTCTGTTCAGGACGAACAGACTTGAGGCGGGGGCAGTATTATGCGCTCGATACNATGATGTGGTCTTTCGTATTTGTCTCAAGGCTCTCGGGTGAAGCCGAAGGTTGTCCACATCGACCGACTGGCACTCCACGATGGTCCGGATGTTGCAGTGTCTGTTCAGGACGAACAGACTTGAGGCGGGGGCAGTATTATGCGCTCGATACNGACGATGGTCCGGATGTTGCAGTGTCTGTTCAGGACGAACAGACTTGAGGCGGGGGCAGTATTATGCGCTCGATACTTCGCATCCCGCGCGAGCGAGTGGAAGTGAAGGACAGAAGTTATATGATAGCGACGGCAGCATGTCCAAGGATTTTTTTGAATGACAGACGGGTGATAGGCCGGTGGCCGCGTGTATTTCCCAGAAAACCAGCCGACACGATAATCCTTTTTGCGGCGCACGCTGCTGACCCTTGTTGTATTGATTTCTGTGTTTATCTGAAGAATTCTCTGGATTACTGACCTAGTTCTCTCAGCATGATTCGGGGTGTGTTGAACCTTTCAGATGGTCTGGGCGAACGATGTAAATGTGTAATAGGCCTCCGAGCTGAGTAGTTGATGAGCGAATGAGTAGCTGAGTTCCAAACGATAGAAGAATGCACGGCGAGAGAAGTGACCAGTGTAAGAGAAATCTGCGAATTCGAGTATCGAGCAGTGAAAGGTGTAGCATTTATCGCACTAATATGATACATCTGTTGATATTTACGTTGGTAATGTAATTGTGATCGTTATATTGTAAAAATAAAAAACCATTTTTTTCTTAGTTATTTTTGGTAATTGATAACACGGTACCAAACATGTTATACACCTGTAAGCACGCAACATTTCATAAACATCTAGTTTGTACTACCTTGAACCGAGTCAAATATATTATTTTTGACTTCGTTTCGTAATTAGATGCGACTGAACTAAACCACCGCCAGAAACGTAGTTTTTTTTNAAATATATTATTTTTGACTTCGTTTCGTAATTAGATGCGACTGAACTAAACCACCGCCAGAAACGTAGTTTTTTTTTATCAGTGTTTTTATAGATATTTTTTACACAAACTTAGTAAAAGCGACTCTACGGAATGTAATTTGGAGAACTATGAAAGTAAATTGTAGTGTATAACAACTATTTTGGGCCCGACTGTGAACTAGTATTTGTNTGTAATTTGGAGAACTATGAAAGTAAATTGTAGTGTATAACAACTATTTTGGGCCCGACTGTGAACTAGTATTTGTTTCAAGGATATAGTTGGCTGTGTTAAAATAACCATGAATGGAAAGTATCCTCACATAAAACGAGATATTTTCTATCATACCGTGCGCAGAAATGATGGTTGCTTAGAGTAATTCCTGTGTTTTATCGGCTAAATTTGGAATTAAACAGCAGCAAGACCAAAATTTTGGCAAATATGCATCGTGACTTTACAAGCTCTTAATACTTTACTTTGTTACAGGAAAATTTTGGCAGAGCAGTATTACCACAAAATGTGGGTTTTTGTATTTTGTTTTGAAATATTTGTTAAGTAATTATTTGGTAGCTTTCTGCTGAATAGTGTGATTTTCCGCTGACTTCAGAATTATTTTTAAAGACTATTTAACTAAACCGTAATAATAGGATTGAAAAAAAAAAAACGCCGGTTTAGTCTTTGGCGTGGAACTTTTTGTTTTGAAAAGTTATCGAAAAGTTGAGAAGACCCTATTGACTTGTATCGAGGTCACTATTGTATGGTATTGACACCTAATGTTTGCAAAATTTGAGAACTGCGGTAATGTTTGATCTATTATTTTTCTATTATTGGAAAGACGCAACTTTTTGATCGATATTTTTTTGATTATTATAACTTTTTAAATGTAATTGGAAATAGCGAAAGCGACTAAGTAATACACTCATATAAGTTTATAGCAAATGGGGAGCATTTCTGTTGAGTTTTATCGATACTGTGTAGGTAATACCTACGCTTTTGGACAGTTTTACTAGGTAAATTTGAAGTAGGCTAACAAATCGAAAATGCTTGTGCATAGACTTCACAATGAAGTGATCATTAAGTGCTAACCATATTTTTTTGTAAAGAATTCGTTTGCTATTTTTAAACTCTGTAAATATTAAAGACTGATTAAAGACTCAGACCCACGACATTTTGCAAATTCGCCTTCCGGTAGTACATATACATAAATAGAAGGCACTTTGAAAACTTTCAATGTTTCATTTGGTCTTCGCAACTAGAATTATTTTATAAATATTAAAGAATACGATAGCATTTGAAGTCACACAGGCAGGAAGTACAGACAACGAAGTAACAAATGTAGCTATTGAAGATACGGCAATTGTATTCGTTTTTGATGAGGATTAGAAAAGATTTGGGCAGTCCACCATCAGTCCAACCAGTTGAAATCAAGACATTGATTTACGTAGATACGTTAACGTTATAATTAAACAAGTTATAACCATAGATGTGCCANCAGTTGAAATCAAGACATTGATTTACGTAGATACGTTAACGTTATAATTAAACAAGTTATAACCATAGATGTGCCAGCATTAACTGAGCAAACATTTTTAGTAGACGCAACAAGAAGAAGAGACCCTTAGAATATGATACATTGATAAAGAAACTGTTGCAAATCAACATTCTTGCTTTTTATTAATTTATTGCTATTAATGTATTCAATTGAAGACTTTTTTAGAGGTTTTTGAAACTGATAAACATTTCAGCACGGAAAAAGAAGGTGTTTAGTTTGTAATAGTTTACTGGTCGTGTTTGCAGTCGCTCGAAGATAGACNCAGTTGAAATCAAGACATTGATTTACGTAGATACGTTAACGTTATAATTAAACAAGTTATAACCATAGATGTGCCAACATTAACTGAGCAAACATTTTTATTAGACGCAACAAAAAGAAGAGACCCTTAGAATATGATACATTGATAAAGAAACTGTTGCAAATCAACATTCTTGCTTTTTATTAATTTATTGCTATTAATGTATTCAATTCAAGACTTTTTTAGAGGTTTTTGAAACTGATAAAGATTTCAGCACGGAAAAAGAAGGTGTTTAGTTTGTAATAGTTTACTGGTCGTGTTTGCAGTCGCTCGAAGATAGACCTGTACTACGTTCCAGGCAGCGCGCCATGTCGCTCTGTTCGGTTGGCTGCCAGTGCTGTCGGCGTGGACCTCGACTTGAAAATGACTAATCTTCGAGCCGGGGAACACCTGAAGTCAGACTTCATCAAGGTAAGGCGCGACTTGTGACTATAGCCTGTCTCACGAACCAGTGAACTTTTTTGACAGTTCTGAAAATGGCCTTGCATAAAGACATTTCCAATGCAAAATATAATCTGTTTACGTACTAGGCAGGTTGACAGTCAGTAGCTGAGTGTGTTTATGTAAATATCATCTGTGACGGGGAAAGACACCGCTGAATCCACGGAAACAGCTGTAAACAAGACTGCCTACAGAACTGACAGCAAGTGCACTCCNCCTGAAGCCAGACTTCATCAAGGTAAGGCGCGACTTGTGACTATAGCCTGTCTCACGAACCAGTGAACTTTTTTGACGGTTCTGAAAATGGCCTTGCATAAAGACATTTCCAATGCAAAATATAATCTGTTTACATACTAGGCAGGTTGACAGTCAGTAGCTGAGTGTGTTTATGTAAATATCATCTGTGACGGGGAAAGACACCGCTGAATCCACGGAAACAGCTGTAAACAAGACTGCCTACAGAACTGACAGCAAGTGCACTCCTTTGTGAGACAGACTACACCTCCTGGACGGTTATAGGCGGTTCACAATTAAATGTGCACTTTTGAAAGCCTTGGTAAGGGTGCTGCCTAGTGCGGGACCGGCCGAGAGTAATTACAGGGTTTTACCATAGACTAGAGATGAAGTAGACCGATTATTAGTCTTCTGCGCATGCACCCAACACTGACCTACCCCAAAGTAACACAACTGTCAAAGTCACATGGTCAGCAATGATGAACGTGTTTGTTTATATCTTAATTTTTAAATGGCAAGCACTATTATATTAGTAAAATACTTTTACCAATTTGAATTTAATCAAACTACATTACAAAATGGTTAGAGGAATTATGAAAACATCTAAAAGCACTTGTTTACTAAAGAGTATTTTAATTTCAAATCCAATTCACACCGTTTTTGCCAGTCGTGTTGGCAGATAAGCAGGTCAATGTTGGGACACGGAGACTGGTTGTGCGCAGCCAGCGAGATCGGTCTACCTCATCTTCAGTCTATGGGTTTTACACGCTTAGTAATTTAAGGCGTGTCTCAGATACCTTTCACAATATCGCTTTTAAACAAAAAAAACACTTTGTGGCCTTTGAAGAGAAGAACCGTGCTACAAGAAAGCAAGTAGGAGTAAATTAATAAGAGTTGGCATTTTTGTGTGTTTTTTTTAGTCTACGCATTTTAATTTACCCGCAATATTCAGGGTATAAAAATTCTTACAAAACTCNTTGAAGAGAAGAACCGTGCTACAAGAAAGCAAGTAGGAGTAAATTAATAAGAGTTGGCATTTTTGTGTGTTTTTTTTTAGTCTACGCATTTTAATTTACCCGCAATATTCAGGGTATAAAAATTCTTACAAAACTCTTTATGTAGCAACGTGGCCCAGGCAAAGATGGACCAAATGTTTTTTTTGTTTGAAAGCGATATTGTGAAAGGTGGCCGAGAAACGCCTAAAATCATTTAACGTGTAAAGCCCTTTCATTTCTCTCAGCCAGTCTCGCACTAGGCAGCCGCGCTAAGATCTACTTTCCTTCTCATTTTCTATACTTCCACCATATGCAAAATTTAAATTTACATCGGCCTGATCAGTTTATTCAAGTGTCATAAAACTGCGGAACTGTCAAGAAAGTTAATGTGTATAGAAAAAGAAACACTAGTGGCCATGTATCTAAACGTTACACTCGCAATTCAACGTTAGTATTAATAACTACCAACTTACGTAAGAGCAAGCATGCTGGCGTGTACTGCAGCACATGTGTCGTTATGGCAGTGATTTTTCCCTCCGGAGGTTTGTTTTATAAGTACTCACTTTATTGCGAACAGTCTTTCTTCAGAAAAGAGCAGCGAGGATTGGTGGTCGTGCGGTCAGCACGCGGTCTGCCACATCACGCAGGTATGCCACATCACGCAGGTATGCCACATCACGGCGATCTGGGTAGGGATCTATAGCGTACTCCCGGATATCCTGTGCACCATTACAAGATCCTATTTCACGTCAGATTTTATGGAGGACGGCAGCCTATGCCCACACCTGTAGTGCCATTACATCTTCTTTTGAACATATCCGTACTTATTAGTGTTACGATTTTGAATGTGGTGAGGAGGTTGAACAGTAATGTCGCAAATGTCTTATCTTTAACGTTTTTGAGCATAACTGTGCGATAAAGAAACTAAATTTTAAGTTTTACATTTGCGTGTTTGTAATTATTCTGTCTCACAAAACACGTATCCTTATTTGCGCTTGTTGGTTAGCGCCAGGTAGCACGCACGTGTGACTATTTCCATCCAGATGAACACTTGAAGTAAAAAAGAACTACTATGTGTTCCACGTCGCCACTGAAATGACTCGCTCTAGGAAAATAACGACCAAAGAGACACGCCTAACAAGCAGGATTTTATTACAGCGCGAAGTAAGAACTCGATACATTTTGCTCCATGTCAGGTAGCTGGGAATACTCAGTACATTTTCCCGAGGCCAGTGTTGTTTTGCTGAACTTGCTTACTTGGCCAGCGATCAGAAGTCATCTACAATTCGCGCCTCCATTCGGTTCTCTTGATTGAATCACTGTCTTCTAGGTCCCTCCTACACTCATTCAAGACTTCCTCACGTCGATAGGTTCTGTGTATTTAAGTTAAACGAGATCGAATTAAATAAATCTAAAGTGCATAATATTAATTAAAATATCACTACAATTCTCTGGGACATTTTGCAAACGAATATGTTTCAAACCGGTTACAGTCCTCGCTAGATTTTCTATGTCAAAACCTTGTTACAAGATTAGGAAATAAAAATGATATTGCAAGTCGTCTACGTGCCTTACCTCTGCGTGTGTTTGTGTGCGTGTGTGAGAGGGAGGGCGAGAGGGAGGGCGAGAGGGCGCGAGTGTAATTTGTGACCTACACAGAGTACATAGAGACATGTTGTAGTAAATTAATAATGTTGTGGCAATGTTAATATTGTTAACCATTTATAAAGTCTTATTTACCATAATGCAAACATACTGTTGAAGTGTTAATGTCACTAGAGTCTCTAAGTAATGTTGTCGCAACCAAAAGTTGTATTATGCTAAAAAATAATAGGAAGAACAAAATATGTTGTAATACTGTAACATTTAAGAAATGTCCAACTACCATAAGTTTACACTGACTTGGCGTTGTAAAATGGCGGATAGTAGTGAACAACGATAACCTCGTAAAATGAAACCTCTGTATTTAAATTTTAAAGCATAGTATGAGAGCTAAATGTAGCTTAACCAGCACTCAAACTTTGCAACGCAGTTTAGGTTTGCCAATAATGCAAATATTTATAAAGCATAAAGTATTTCCAGGTAACGAAAGAGAACTGCAGTTTATCGATATGTTGTACTGAATACACACAATATGACTCGCAGTCAAATATGTTAAGATAGAGCAGTTGGTAGGACATCAGGCTCTAAGGGCGCGGGTTCGATTCCCCTCCACCAAGCATTTTTTCTTTGATAATATTTTTTTTGTGACAAAATAATTGTACCTAATTTATTTTACATCGGAATGTTTTTCAAAGCAAAGAAAATATAAGAAAATTTTTAACGTCAATGTTAACATCAATTCAACACAAAATTAGTTTTGCCGCAATATAAACACCACCTTAATGTTGACAGAACAGTAAGGAGGTAATGTTTTTTACAAAATTACTCAATGTTACATTAAAGTTAATAACATAACAATGTATTACATTAAAATCAACATTAGTTACTGACAGTTAACAGATGACAAACAATTACTGTCCTAGTAACATTAATATTGTTGTAACAATATTAGTCATTTTTTCTATGTACCAGAAAATGTAGGATGGAATGTTTATATTCAGCCAAAATTTTGGTACACATCAACCGCTAAACCTTTTACACGCAACCAAACGGAAATAAGTCGAGAGTTACTCGTACACACTTCAATGTTCTCGTTTTATTTGTAACAAGTAAAATATATCCGATGAAGAGTTTCAATAAACGCCAAATTGTCTATTCGCATTCACTTATAATATATATAAATTAGTAATAGTTGTTGGCCATTTTAGATTTTGACACATTATATGTGTTGATAAGGTTTGTTGTTATTACTGCACTGTTATATTATTTCCTTGTAACATGACGTACTTCACAGGAATATCTCGGGAAATAATCGCATAATCACATACACAAAAAATGTTTAAGAAAATATAATTATAAACGTATTACGGGAAGTGATCTTTAATATTTTGCAAGTAGAAGATTGAATAAAAACTATTATAAACATTAAAATGATTAAATACTGCAAGTTAACTATATCTTCTATAAATAATGTCCAAACACTGTATTAGTAGATAATTTTACACGTTTTACACTTACAGACGACGCTGATTTAAACGATTTACATTCTACACTTATACATACGTTATACTATGGTTTATAGAATTGTGTTTATGAAGCCAACAGCTAGCTCATGATAATACTTTGCTTAGTTCAAACCTCGTAAACATCTTATATAATGGGATGAGTATTTATAAAAGGGTTTTAGGATACGTATCAGTTAAGTACAATGTAATATGTTTTAGGTGTAGTATTTATGAAAGTGAAAATTGCACAGGGGATTTTTATAATTATATTAAGGCATTAAAATTTTATTAAACACATAATTATTGTAGCGACATAGAGCAGAAATGTTTCTAATTGATATGTCATAAAATAAAAGTGCCATCATTAATGGATATACAGCACATGCTGCATCATTACAAACCTGCGTGACGGTCATAGCGCCTGGGGTAAAGACGATGAGGCTCTTGATGCGTAACGTAAACCTGAACACCGGGAATGCACTTTAATTTATACACTTGCCGAAGTTAATTTTTATACTTTGCATGTAAGTAGTGTTTCGAGAAGGGAAAACTTACGTGTAGTTCCCGGGAGAATCTTGCCATTTACAGACACGGTGTTCTTAAATTATGACACACACGTTCTTAAATTACAAGATATCTAGGAGTCTGGACTGGTACAGTTGTTATTGGTCCGGCTTCCTCGCCACATGGGGATGACACTTTACCGTGCACGGACTCTGACAATCAGTTTGCCCATCCACCCCAAACTGAGTCAGGTAGTCTGAGACCTGCCCATGCCAGCGCCGGCAGAAGAACTCAGAAACACCCCACTGATCCTCCTACTCCGCCCTCCCTAAGGAGACTTTTTCTCCTGCGAATTTCTAAGCTTCGGAATACTATACAAGCGTAATAAGGACTTTTTTTATTTTATTACAGTACTATTATTTTAGTTGTTAAGCACAGTGTTTGATACTACATTAAAACACACATTCCTAAAAATATTTGGCATTTTAACTTCAGATATATACCTTCTCTTGGGAAAAGCATCTTGGCCAGAAATGGATTGTAGAGTATTGATTCTGGGGAGCTGGGTAATTCGAAGCTGTAAACGCACAAGAAACGAAAAATGCGTACAAGTGAGAACTAAACGGAATCAATGTAGGGACAGGTTTATCAGTGTTCTATGCTGCTTTACAGTAAATTCCACGCTATAAACTGAATCAGTGACTCCAGTCATTGAAATTATATTCCGTGAAAATTCAGTTCGTAAGGTGCTACTGATGGCAAACCAATGAAAGGCACTGAGGACAAGCTCCTGGTACAGAATAACGCATTGCTAATTTCTATAGGGGCCTAAGTCACAGTTAAATCACTGTCCCTGAACTTCTATTTGAGAAATAATATTAATTTTCAGTGAGTCCAGTGCAGGGGTTTTCATTGTGACAATAAAATTTTAATAAGATTTCGATGCTTTAGATTACAGTGCATTTCGCTCTTTCGCCAGTAAGAAAGCAAAATAACGGAATATTTTAAGGTTTGTGCGCAGTAGTAACATTGCGACTTTGAAAAACTCTTTCCCGAAAGAATAGTACGGTTAACGTTGCCAGGTTTCTTTGTTAAGAGAAAACCACCAATGCAGTCTTCATCGTGATTCTAAGAACATCTTCACATTTCCTTCAGAAATTACAGTAGATTGTTTTTTGTTTCCAGATGAATCCTCAGCACAAAGTTCCAACCATAAATGACAACGGTTTCCTTCTCGGAGAAAGGTAAGTAAATTTTAAAATTGTAGAATTAATTAAAAAAGAAATCTTGTTGGTGTTGGCGTTGGAGTACCTGCCTATCAAGCGTGGCATAGTGGGTTCGAGTCCCATCTCTGGACATGGATTATGTGACTTTTATTAATTGTTAGTTACAGTGAAAGCTGAAATAAAACTGCCCCATATAAGCTAAAAATATTCTCCTTAAGAACACAGCATTTACTTCACTGTTTGACTTTAATTGAATTAGCAGTTAATTTTTTTATGTCAGTCATACTGTTACGTTTAGCAATTAACAGCTTACCTGCTGAATTTTCAGCGAGTGACATTTCACTTTCAATTACTGGTTCTGATTTAAAATAAGCATTGATGCGGGACACACTTCTGGTAACCTTTAGTGCGTTAAGCAGAAACAAATGAATATTCANAATTACTGGTTCTGATTTAAAATAAGCATTGATGCGGGACACACTTCTGGTAACCTTTAGTGCGTTAAGCAGAAACACAAATGAATATTCCTTGATATTTAAAACCGAGCATTTTTAGTAATACAGTAACTTGTGTGACTCCCATTCTCGGGGTTATACGCTAGATCCGAGGAAGATGCACTGGAATTGCTTTTCCCAAATGGTTTACCATCTGCATTGCCGGCCAATTCGGTACAAAAACTTAAAACGAAACTTCCCATTTTATCACCAAAATATCATAATAATTCCTGGTAGTAGCGCATTAAGTAAACTAAAGATTAATTGTATTACTTCGATTTTAAATTATTTTCCTGTGAATTACGAAACTCTGCAGTGAAAGAAAAGAAAGGGAGCGGCGTACGAGTGCTGTGTGCAGCAAAAACAGTCGAATCGCTGTTGCGACCACATAGCACGGAGGGCTTCATAAACACGAGCAATGAAAAACTGCCATGGTTGTCATTCGCTGTTGGCTCAGTGCCGAGGTCGCTAGTCTCTCATTGCTCGGGTCCTCGGTTAGATGGAAGTTCAGGTATATTCCGGACGGGTAGCATGGTGGGCGCTGCCGTAGCGCGGAGAATTAAATCGGGGCACTCCCAGACATTCTTCCGTCTTCATTCCGCCCGGTACTCCACCCCTCACCTTATTACACCCGTTGACGGAATACGGGGTAGAGTGCGCATGTACACAAAAACCATTCCACTGAAATGCTTTATTCCTACACAGCCGTCAAAATCGCGTGGCTTCGAATATGCTTGCAGTGGTCGCGGTGATGTAGTGGTCAGACTTCTCGCCTCCCACCTAGGCGAACCGGGTTCGATTCCCGGCGGGGTTGTTTCCTGGTTTTTGCACGTGGGAATCGTGCTGGACAATGCCATTGGTTGGCGAGTTTTCTCGGGGATCTCCCGTTCCCCCCGCCCTTACATTTCGACATTGCACCATACCTCGCTTCGCCCTCGTTGGCTCTCAAGACCTCGATGTTAAGAGCCGCCCAAATATATATATAAATATATATATATATATTTGGATAAAGCAAATACGATGCAATTTTTTTTTTGTAAAAAGCGTGACTATGTTGTGAAATTATATGCATGCAAACGGGACATAATTGTTTCAACGCGTAAATATGACGGTTTTTATTGCAATTCGTGAGCCAGTGTTGAGAAACTTGCGCAGAAAAAAAAAACGAAACCTGACCAGGAACGACAGAGGTACGTGTGTCTAGGGCACGGCAAAAACAAAATTAATTTAAAGGCACTTTGTTCTCTTCTGAACGATTTGTCATTCCGGATAAATATCATCATGGTCTTTATCATTGTTGACTTGCGGCTATCGTTTGCTTTGGTCTAAGTCTGTCTCTTAGATACGGCAGCCGGTTTGGCGTCAACATCCTCTCACCTCAATCGTGTCGTCCTTGCGTCAGGCACAAAAAAGGTGTTTTTTTTCACTATAGGCTGTTCACGGTTAACTAAATTATTTTTAAATCAGGCTTTCAAAAATATTTTACCTTAGCTAAATGTATTTTAACACAAACACTGGTATAATTACTTACTGTACTTTTGGTGCCAAATTATAAAGGCTGATTCTTTGTTTTAGCATTCTATTAGATATGCAATGTTCAAATTGGTTGGCACTGGAATTGATCCTTTTTGTTATAACTCAATTACTCCTAAGGCAATGTTGAATATTAAATGTGTGGAAAGATAGACCATAGACAGAAATATGATGAGTGTCTGTGCAGCGACGAGGCCACGGCTAATGCGCATGCGTATGTAGGCGGCCATCATTATTGCACATGCTCTGTTCCGCTCAACATTTTTCAACATGCCATCTCCAACCTAGCAGGGCCATCTAAACTAACCTAGAACAATAGGTTAATGCATGATTTTATTGTTCAACTAACCAGGGGCAGATTCATATGGGGGTTACTGGGGACATTATCCCCTCAAACCGCTCACATGTTTTGAAACAGAAATGAAATAGCATTAGAACTGTTTAAAATACTGATTGTATTTGATTAACGTAATATTGTTTCCGACAATTATGGCGAGACAGTGCCCCTTTCCATGCCACGAATCGAAAGTCTGCACAATGGGAAAGTATCCCTCCCCCCTTGCCCCTTCACCAAAAGTCAAGACGCACTCTTGAAACTAACCTAACCTAAACTAACATATTTCTAGTCTGATGAGTGTTTTTGCAGTTTAAATGAACCTGCGATAGTTGACAAATAAGTGAGTCGTTTCCATAAGAGCATGCGCAGTAGACATGGTGACGCCTGTCCACAGGCACTCGGGGAAAAATGAAACTAAGCAGCGCTTTCAAATTTGTTCGGCTAACCGCGAATCTACGAGAGCAGTGGTTATGTACTATGTATTTTTTTGTTAATGTTTCGACAGCCGTGCCATAATGGGTTACTTAGTGGACCAGTATGCGAAGGATGACGTTCTGTACCCCAAGGAACCGAAGAAGAGAGCTGTGGTGAACCAGAGACTGTACTTCGACATTGGAACTGTCTACCAGAGGTTCGCAGATTATTACGTGAGTTGAGATTTTACTGAGCCGGTGGCTTCTGGGGTAAGAAACTACATTCAAACTTTGGTTTAAGTTCGAAAAATTTCAGTTATACAAAGAAGTGTTAATTAACAGCATTAAAAAAGTATCTGAACAATGATTTGGATGGCGTAATTTAACCCATGTATTTTTTTATGGTAATCGTGACACAAAATTTAAATAAAATTTCATATATTATTATCTTAGATTAAAAATAAACTGATATCGCTATGACTGACAATTTTTTTCAATAAATATTTAAAGAACACTCCCATAAATTAGTTCTTTAGTAACAATTAAGCCGAGTACAAGTATTTTCATGCAATTTATGGTACTAAAACCACATATTTGTTTGAAACAGCTGAACTTGTATGGGTTAAATATCGTATTTTACTTCATTGTTAAAATATAGGATACGTAGCGTCACAAACCAATAACAATAAAAGGGACAGTGAGGGTTGATATAAAACAATTCAAATATTTCCACTTTAGTGGAAATTTACGTCACTTTAAAATAAGTTGCAGCATGTCAACATTTTTGAAAATTACATGGAAAATTGCATTGTGTTGTACTTGGAAACGAGACCCGAGTTCTACGCTTGCGCTAAGTAACTAACAAGGCAAAGCTACTAGGAAATACTCATGATAAGAAAGTTATATTTTGAATCATTTGTTGAAATTAAATGAAAGCATTATCATAACAATAAAACCAGCAACTAAATAAATTGTAGTAATTGGTGCCCTTTATTGTATCTATACAAAACTTTTAAGCAGATTCCAAAGTCGAAATTATGGGGCAAAATTAATAAAAGCATTATCAAACAGATACATAATTTTTGCAATATAATGGAATTACACGTTTTCATACAACTGATTTTGTTTCAGAACAATTACTAGAGATTTATATTTTTTAAGTGTGTGGCACTTACTAAGTTATTGTGATATAACTTGATTTTAACTGAAAATATTTGTAAAAAAAAAAAACACGTTAAGAAGTAAAATGATCGTTCCAAGGTTACGCACAATTAGCCAAGCTGCAGCGGCCTAGGCATCCACCTGCAATACACAGAGAACACCCTCACTCATTGCTGCATGCACCATCAAATATTCCTTCGTAATCATACCAATCATGGTGATAAGAGTATACATAGGAAGCTGTCACAGCAAGATTAACGGTTTGTCGTGGTGTTTGGCCCGCGGGGGGGACACTTCTCCAATCAAATAAAAAAATGTTTTTGATATATATTTTTAAAATTTTTGTGTACTCGAACCAATTTTTTCTCATACGCCACCCTTTTTAAACTTTATATATTCACAAACGTGATTACAAATATTGATTCGCATTTTTTGCCCTTTTAGTTACATCCCTTTTCAGTTACAATTCGTTCATTTTAAATAACATTTTCCTTCTTTTTGATTTAAATAATAATAAAGATTTACGAAATGGCTAACAAAAGTTCTAGAAATACAGTGATATTGAGGTATGGTCCATATTCCATTCATAATCCGCAAAATTTGTTGTCTCTCTCCATTTGTTCGTTGCCTTCGCTTCCTCCTTTCTGTCTCTTGTCTACCAGTTTATTATTTTAGCGAATCTTAACAAATTCTTACGACGATATACATATTTTTACTTTTAAAGGATTTTCACTTTTCAGCGATTTTCTGTTGTCAGAGTACATAATTAGTCTATTCTGTCACCCTTCTTCAGCTACAATTCGTATATGTATTTAGAAATTGTTTCTCACCAGACTACAAAGGTATTTCAACTCTTTCTTCTCTCAGGCAGTAACCTATTGTGAAAACATCGTGGCATTGCTGTTCCCTCATATTTCGATAATGTCAATATCAGCTTAAGGTTCAACCCTCCGTTCTGTGGGTAACGAGTTTATCTGAAAACATTTCTGCTCTGATGTACTCGTTGTACTTTAGTGTACTCAATATAATTACCGTACGACGAAAGCAANCTCTGAAAACATTTCTGCTCTGATGTACTCGTTGTACTTTAGTGTACTCAATATAATTACCGTACGACGAAAGCAATCATTTTAATTGCCTCAATTCAACTTCTTTGACATTTGGCGTTCAGCACTTTGATTCATGTTTCAGTATGTTTTCAGCGTATACTTGAAAATGTATTTTTACGTTTCACTGGGATATATGTATAGGCCTGCTTTAAACAAAATATTTCATACGAAGTTCTGATTTGCTGTCCTTGCTTAGCTTATTATACTAAGTCCGCAAAAAATCCGTCACTCATCACTTATCCCACTTATCACCTCCACATTCTTCAAACGTCGAGACTCAAGATGTAAACATTCGCCCGATTCACTTTCAACAAGTTATTCATTTTTATCCGTATTTATCGATTAAATATGTATGCATACACAAAAACAAGTTTAGTAGTTTCGTAAGTGTCATCATCCCAATCCAAAACCAGAAATATCTGGTCACCGGCAAATGATAATGAATGCATACAACGATGTCATACTGCCATACTCATATTTTACATTTGTTTATTCAAAATCCAAGATCTACTTATCTAAGAAAATTAAATAGTGTAAATGATATACAAACGTTCAATTATGTCGAAATCTTCCACATAACTTGTCAAAAACCTTAGTACAGTTGGGCCAATGAGTATAAAAATTTCCAGTGTCACAAATATGAGTTTTATTCCCACCACGTTTTAATTTACACGTTGACAGAGAGTACGAAAATTTTAAAACAGCCAAACGAATAATAGTCAGTCCGTTTTATTATCGTATTTTTTTTATAAAGGAGCGGTGGTAATCACGATAGGAAAAAAAGTAGCAGTTGATTTAAACAAAGAAATTTCGCGTCGTAAGTAATAACTTATCACAAATAACACCCTTTAGTCAAGCTGCATTTAAACTTTGATACATTCGAATGGACTGACAACTTCAGTTGATCTTTCCATGTTTCACTCTACTTTTCCAGCCCCTTCTCAATATTCGTCTCGGTCTGCCTTGATCAAAGACTCACAATGCTATTATGGCGAAATTATTTTTTCGTATTATCTATAATATATCATTAATATATGCGATGTATAAATTTGCCATAGCATACGTAACAGCATATTTAAATCGATTTTCTACAGCGAAATATATCGCAACGGCAAAGAACGAGACTTGTATGAAGTGTAATGAGAAGTGTGTGTCCAACATCTCACCTTCTGAGGATGGAACGTCAGGACGATGGTCTTG
Organism: Clitarchus hookeri; assembly: GCA_002778355.1. Lineage (NCBI taxonomy): Eukaryota > Metazoa > Arthropoda > Insecta > Phasmatodea > Phasmatidae > Clitarchus > Clitarchus hookeri. The sequence continues at coordinate 40,430 of NQII01003621.1, read as the reverse complement.
CGAGGTGTGTTCAGTTCAGGCACGCGGTAATGTCACGACTCCACAAGTGGCTCACGAGAAGAGGTGGGGGAAAGTTGGCGGACGGTGCGTTCCCTCAGCACTGACATCTGACCGGCTCTGCCACGTGGATGCTCCCTTCCCCACTCATTTGAGGTGTTCCACCCGAAAATTCGGTCTGCGCCCCGGACAAAGTCAAGGAAGGCTAGCGGCATAGCCAGAAATTTTTCACGGTTGGGCAGCACCAAGGCGAGCCGGCTTCGATTCCCGACGGTGCCACCCCGGGGTTTTTTGCATGTGGGAATCGAGCCAGACGATGCCGCTGGTCAGCGAGTTATCTCGGGGATCTCCCGTTTCCACCACCATTGTATTCCAGAGCTGCTTCATACTCATCTCGCTTCACTCTCGTTGGCGCTCAATACCTCGTTGTTGATAGACGTCCAAACTTATCCACTTCACTCTCAAGGGGGGGGGGACAAGAAAAAAAGGGGGTTACACTGACTGAAGGGAAGAGAGGTTACACCGGCATTACCGCTGACACACGTATTAATTGGGACGAACACTAGGAGAAAAATAGCTTACAATGTAGTAAAATGCATTGTAGTTTACAGAAATTACAGATAACTTCAGTATTTAATTGTTGACGACCTTATGGGCAAAGGGATAGGGTTGCAATCCCCGTATTCTCCAGACGATACATGCCATGGTTTACAATTGCCAGTTGCCCACTGCAAAACGAAGGTGAAGCGACAACCTGACACCTAGTTCTTAACTTAGGGGATGGAACCCGGGGCGTCCCAAGCCACTTCGCCAATTGAAAGGACTTAAGTTTCCATGCGTGGTAAAAGTCGGCACTGAATCTCGCAATCTGACAGCAACCAGTGACATTTACCTTGAAAACATCACCCATCTTTGCAGCGAAACGGTGCGCTGAGCTTCAATTAACATTTTTTTTTTTTAACGGCTCAGTATATGTCGGTGGTGTCTGCTTACGAATATAATCCAACGCACGCTATACGTTTGTATAGAAGAGCCAGTTTCTTCAATGTTCCCTAACATGTGCTTCTTTTCCGAGAGATAAAATTATTGAAACGAGCCAGTAAGTCGAAGTTTGGTCCATAGCTTTTCATTGACACGCGTCCTCCGAGTTGTTTGTATTCACGAATACGCATAGACATCCTGGCGTAGGATTCTTGAAAGTAGAGTGGGCACGTGCAGCATGATACTTTTTATTACAACATGGAAAGATATCGCACCGCCTGAAGTCTAGCGGAAGGCGCTGCTGGCCAGAAGACTGCATGCTAATTCAATGCCTTGCGCTTAGAGACGACGGACCATCTAATAAGCGTGTATATGCACGTCACGCCCTTAGCGCTCCCAAGTTTCGTGCCTGTAGTCCTGGAAAAGTAATTACTTCTAGCCAAGAAGTATCTTTGATTACGTCTACTTATAACTTGAAAGATACATTTACTTTATCCATTAAACTTACAGCTTTAGAAGTGTTACAAGCTGCTGTTCACTGAGCTTACATTGAGGTGGATAACGTCAATTTACAAATTATTTTGGCATAAAACCGTTGAACTGATCAGTGCATTTAACCNCTTACATTGAGGTGGATAACGTCAATTTACAAATTATTTTGGCATAAAACCGTTGAACTGATCAGTGCATTTAACCTTACAAAGGTGCNTTGAGGTGGATAACGTCAATTTACAAATTATTTTGGCATAAAACCGTTGAACTGATCAGTGCATTTAACCGTCTAAAGGTGTCACATTTGCTCTCTTGTTTAGTTTGAAAAGATTTTCGTTAGTTAACATAAAAGTTTGGTTTCCATTTTCCTAAGATTTTGCTTGTCTTCAATCCTTATGTACTTAGCTTTGTTCGCCACTTACCAAACACCCGCGGCGTATAATTTTTTTTTTTTTTTTTTCCCCCGCAAAGTAGAAATCTTTTCCCGTAGAGAAAATTTTCCCTAGCCATGCTGGNTTCCTAAGATTTTGCTTGTCTTCAATCCTTATGTACTTAGCTTTGTTCGCCACTTACCAAACACCCGCGGCGTATAATTTTTTTTTTTTTTTTTCCCCCGCAAAGTAGAAATCTTTTCCCGTAGAGAAAATTTTCCCTGGCCATGCTGCCAGCGTGTATAAAATGCTTGTCTATGGTTTACCTGCCATGTCATCCGGCCCACGAGTAAGAAGCACGTTAGCCTGATACGTACATGTACAATATTCAGGTAACTCGTCACTCACTACGAAATACCCTAGAAGATTTATATTAAATGACAATATTTATTTGAGAGATTCCTGCATGTTGGAATTATGTGTCTCTTTATATTTAGTTTTTTTTTAAATTACTTGTTTGTAGAATACATGTAAGTAAAAATTATTTGATTTAGTTCAGAATAATTTTAAATCAACTGGCGAGTATCATTGATGTGGATAAGTTGATTCGAAATAAATTATTTATGTAGTCCAAAAATTTTAAATCTATTTTAATAATTTTTTTCGGCAGTGGTTTAATAAATAAAAATGAAAATTTTCGTATGTTAAATTATGATAAGTTTACCTAACTATTATTTATTGAACTATGCTGTATACTGTATACTGTATATTTGTATACTGTCCCGATTTACAGAGCTGTTTAGCTCTGTGGAATGTATTGACATCGCAGCTCGATTGCAAGTCTGCCGTATAGTGCATCTCTCTTTTCTCTTCGCAGTATCCGCTAGCTTTCGACGGCGCTTCCCCTGACCCGAAAAAAAAGAAGAGCCTGGAAGATGCGTTTGGAGTCCTGGACAAGTTCCTGGAGGGCCAGGAGTGGGTGGCAGGAGACAGTATGACCATCGCGGATATCTCTCTCACGTCGTCCGTCTCTTCACCTGTCGTAAGTCCTGGCCAACTGCTTTTCGCCTATGTTTTGAAAGTCCTTAGTACAGGGGGCCTCGGTGGCTGAGCGGTTAGCCTGCTCGCCTCCCACTGAGGTGAACCTGGCTCAATCCCCGGCCGGGACATTCCGGGATTTTCACATGTGGGAATCGTGCCTGACGATGCCGCTGTTCGGCGGGTTTTCTCGAAATCTCCCGTTTTCCCCACCCTTTCATTCCGGCGCTGCTCCACTCTCACCTCATGATCCTCATCGGCTCTCAAGACGTCGTTGTTAAGAGCCGCCCAATTCTCTTCACTCACTCCTTGGTACAATATTTTAGTACAGTCATTTGGGGAAATTTTGCATGAATTAAGGGTAACTTGAACCATACCATTTCATTTAAAATTAAGGTTCTACAGTCACCCATTTGGATATTTAACTTCCTAGTTAACAGTTTTATTTATAAATTACCAAGTTTAGTGCACATAACCTGCGGGCCTTCATTTGAAATCATACTAGGCAGGTGGTTCAAAGTTGCCCACGCTGGTGGAAAGTTACCCCAAATGATTGTATATTATATCCACTTGCTGAATATGCGTTAATTTATAAGTGATTCTGACAAAAAAATTAATGTATTTATGTAGTTTCGAAAGAAAAGAAATGACTAAAAATAAGAATATATTTTACTTGAATGAATTAAAAGCCGAGCTTGAAAATAATTATAATGTGCTTGTGACCCGTACGAATAGTCATTTCATCATTGAAAAGTATCTAACTAACGTGAATCATTTAATGAGCTTGGATAAACCACTACTCATTATTTAATATTTGCCAGCTTCATTATTCGCTTATAAAAAGGCGCAGCAAGACGTAAATTCTCACTCTTGCCGCACATGTTCGGCGAGCGCGAGTGTCGAATACTAACTCCGCTCCAACGGAAATAAAACCTGCTTTAATAAAGGTAGTTAAAAACCTAAGACATTATGGAACAATCCAAACAGAAATCATTAGCGAGTAATCTGCGGACATTACGGCTAGGTGGACGTCACACTGCAACACATAAATTAACAAACATAGAGTAATTGCCAAATATAACATTACAAAATACTATTTCTCAATGTTTGGGCATCGTTTACGAGCGATGAACGCTAACGGAATTTATAGCCTTAGACTGAAGAAAACCCTAACGCCCACGATCTTACTGTTAAGTTCATGGTCAGCAGAATTTCATACCGCGTTTGTTATGTACGCAAGTAGAACACGTGTCTCGAAAATGTAGGGCAGAATTACTCAACTACGATGTGTTCTGAATTTATATGAGCTTCAGAATTAAAATAAACAGAAGATAATAAGAAGCCAGAGTCCCACTGTCTCATCAATAAATCAGTGGCTGTTTCAAAAACTCCTCAAGTCATTTCGTATACTTTGAAAATAAGACAATGTAAAGTAAAAGCCTAATTTGACGCCCGATGACACGGGTCGTATTTTACCTCAAGAATTACAGAAAAATTAGGGTATGGTGTCAAAGTGAACAGAAATATTGTTGTATTCACTTTTTAATTGCAGAGAAAAATTGTCAGAAAGTCTACAGAATATGCATGGAACATTTGGAAAAGTCCTATGCTTGCAATTTCGAAGCTGTAGGCCGAGATATTATTATAGCTTGCAGTGTACATAGAAAATACTCTGGTGTACAGAGGTAGAGATTTCAGTAGCACATGCTTATCTGGGATCCAAACCCGGAATACCATAATTTATAAGAGACCTAGCGACATTGGAAGTCTTATCTAGAATGTGTTAAACGCCCAGAATTTGACATCGTCAGGCAATAAAGTTATAGTAATTCTACCAATATAACTACAACATTAGTTCCCTGCTTCTACTGTGTTTATGTTAGTACACGTCGGAAGTCGGCTTCAGTTGGCGTAGCGTCTATAGAACACTTGCCTTCCACCCAGGCGAAACGGGTTCGATTCCCGGTGGAGTCATCCCGGATCTTTGCACGTGAGGATCGTGCCGGACGATGTCACTGGTTTGCGGGTTTTCTCCGGAATTCCACATTTTCCCCGCCCCTACATTCCAGTGCTGCTCCATATCAACCTCGCTTCACCCTCGCCGGCTCTGAAGGCCCGCGTTAAGAGCCGCCCAAACCTTTTCGCTCCACTACACGACGAAATTTGAGGCTGCTTCACGCCGCAGGCCCTCAAGCAATGTTAGTTTATTTAAAATCAAATGATAATTAGTCATTTGAGCAGAAATATGCGTACAGACATAAAAATATTTTTTTTTTTGTAATATTTGCTCCTCAGGTTTTGGGATTCGACATAAGCAAGTTCAAAAACGTCGCAAGATGGTTCGACAATTGCAAGAAGTCAATTCCTGACTACGAAGAAATAGCCCACGAAGATCTCTTGCAGTTCAAGAAACTGTTCGAAAAGGTCAAACTAATTTGACCTGTTTATAATTTTTTTTTACAAATTCAGTAATTTTAAGAGGGAGTTGTTAAATTGTTCTAAAAACAAGGCAAAGTTGTAACCATTAGTTAAGAAATAAAGTTTCTTTTAATAAATGTGTATGATTCGTATAAATTTAATTGCCCAATTGTAGACACCTAGCTTTTAAAATTGCAACACGAGAAGGACATAAACTATCACAGCCATATTTATTGGACAGAAGACCTATCATACACAGGAGAAACGATTACTCTTGAAGCCCGGTACAACGCATAAAACATGGGAAAATAAACACTGTGTAACCCCATCATCGGCAGTAATAACCGTTGTTACACGATGCGGCCTTTAGAGGTTAGGGGTATCTCCACCCATGCTACTTCGAGGCAATTACTAAAATTCCGTTAGTTATGGCAGTGGGGTCTCCTGTGGCAGGCCATTCTTCGTTCAAGCATGGACCACACGTTTTTGAAGGGCGAGAGCTCCATTGAACGTGCAGGCCAAGGAAGCAAGGTGACATGGTGGTCATCCAGGAACCATCGGACGATGTGTGCCACATGCGGTCGCGCATTGTCCTGTTGGTACAAGGCCCCAGGCTGACTCAGAATATAGGGGACAACAACACGCTACAGCACCTCCCTGATGTAATGGTTGCTGGTCAGAGTACCAGCGATGCAGACTAGAAGCGAGCGGGATTAGAATACGATAGAACGCCATATCATAACTCCAGATGCTAGGCCGCTATAACGGTTCTTCATGCATGACTCAGCCNTTAGAATACGATAGAACGCCATATCATAACTCCAGATGCTAGGCCGCTATAACGGTTCTTCATGCATGACTCAGCCAGGCGTATGCCACAGTGCTGCCAGATATGGATGCAACCATCGTGGTTCTGTAACCAAAAGTGGGATTCTTTGGAGAAGACAATGATATGCCATTCGTCTCTTGAGGCGCGACTTTCCAAGCACAATTGCAGCCGCCTGTATGAGCGGTCAGTGGCAGCCGCGGTAATGGTCACCTGGACAAGATGCCCTAATGCTGCAGACGGCGGCGAACCATGCCTGCAGATACAGATTAATGTGCCACATGCCTGAACACCTGCGCGAAGGTGTTTTATGTGACTGTACGGTCCATAATAGCCATGCGCACAAGATGTCAGTCCTCGCACTGCTAGTTGGTGCGATGGGGCCATTGGCTTCCTGCATATCGCTCAGTCTTTCCATCTTCGACCCACTGATCCCATATCCGCTTCACTGTAGTTGCATTTCATCCAACGCGAGGACCAATTTCGTGTTAGGATTTTATCCACAATTCTGATAGGCCACGATTCTCCCGCGGTCAAAGATGGAAACCTGTTAAAATTGCTGTCGTGTTCTTTCTACGCGGCATGCTGGCTCTGTCTGTACACACGAGCGGCAGGGAAACACAATGCCACTACCTTTCAGTGACTCCACGACCTCCACTATATATCTTTTATCAGTATCGCCATTGGTGCACATGCTGTACCACTCGGCTGAACAACTAATCACATCATTGCCCTACCCTGCTCTATGCATTCCCCTAATTTGGGGTCCTTCAGGCGTGTCCATCTTGTTATTCCAAATGTAATGGCCAGCAATGTATAAGNATGCATTCCCCTAATTTGGGGTCCTTCAGGCGTGTCCATCTTGTTATTCCAAATGTAATGGCCAGCAATGTATAAGTGAAATAAGAATTTACTTCAGGTAAGCCTATATTAAACCTTCCTCTACTTAATTGGAAGCTTTTTTTTTGCTTGTTTCTCCACCCTTGAGGAAGAAATGACAATTTCTGTTCTACAAAATGCAGACATTTGCCTGTTATTAAATATCATCTGTTCCTGCATACTGCAGATGTGTAGGTCCATGTATCACGTTTTCGTAAATATATATCTGTTTTCAGAGGTCACACAACTATTGAGTTTTGGAATGGAGTAAACATGTTAGCCTCATTAACAATAGTCTCCGCTTGCAGAGACATGTATCTATGAAATATATACAAGGCTCTCGATCATATCTCTGAATAAACATCGCTACTGTGAGACAGGAAGTTCCGGAAGGCACCATCTGCACACCCTATCCTTCAGGAAATAACTTCTATGTGTAAATATGTGGAAGTCTGATGTTACTGAGTCGAGAAATATGGAGGGTGTGGGATTAATTCGTCCATTAGGTCTCTCAGCTTTCTAATTTTTGCCATGTGGGGTTTTGCGTTGTCTATCAATACATTTCCTATTGATCATAAATAGTTGATTTTTATACAACTGCCGAAGAATTTTGTCAACTTCTGCTCTGTACTACACTGCGGTGATGGTTTCACAGTGCTGCCCACCAATAACCACAAAGCCTTGTATGGTGCCAGCCTTGGATTTGGAGTTTAACGAAGGTCCAACTACTGCCCACATCGCTTGCGATTGTTGTATAGGGTCCATTTCTCATCACATGTCATACACTAATACTTTTACAGGGGCCTGGTTATCACCATAATTCGCAAGGATGGAGGTCTTAATGACATAACTAAATCTAATTTTCTAATTTATTTACAGTGGTGTAAAATACATACAGGTATTACTTATCAGTGAGTACAAATTATATGCTAATCTCAATTATACACTGACAGGAAAAAATCTTGAAATACTGTGACTGTGTATGCCACTTTATTCACGATTGAACCTTAAGATAATATAGCTTGATGGCATTACATGATCAAAAATATGGACCGAACCAAACAATACACGCCAAGTACTAAATGTGCGTAGCGACATGTCAATATCTCTAAATAGTATAAAACAAAGTCACTTATCCGCGGCTGTCTGTGTATTAGCTTAGTACTTCTAAACTGCTTGATGGAGTTTGATTCGGTTTTCAACATCATTTAAAGAATTTGTTGAGAAAGGTTTTGGTGTATAATATATTTTTATTTAATGTAAGGATAGTAGAGAAATGTCGACGTTTGTAATGNCTCCGCTTGCAGAGACATGTATCTATGAAATATATACAAGGCTCTCGATCATATCTCTGAATAAACATCGCTACTGTCAGACAGGAAGTTCCGGAAGGCACCCTATCCTTCAGGAAATAACTTCTATGTGTAAATATGTGGAAGTCTGATGTTACTGAGTCGAGAAATATGGAGGGTGTGGGATTAATTCGTACATTAGGTCTCTCAGCTTTCTAATTTTTGCCATGTGGGGTTTTGCTTTGTCTATCAATACATTTCCTATTGATCATAAATAGTTGATTTTTATACAACTGCCGAAGAATTTTGTCAACTTCTGCTCTGTACTACACTGCGGTGATGGTTTCACAGTGCTGCCCACCAATAACCACAAAACCTTGTATGCTGCCAGCCTTGGATTTGGAGTTTAACGAAGGTACAACTACTGCCCACATCGCTTGCGATTGTTGTATAGGGTCCACTTCTCATCACATGTCATACACTAATACTTTTACAGGGGCCTGGTTATCACCATAATTCGTAAGGATGGAGGTCTTAATGACATAACTAAATCTAATTTTGTAATTTATTTACAGTGGTGTAAAATACATACAGGTATTACTTATCAGTGAGTTCAAATTATATGCTAATCTCAATTATACACTGACAGGAAAAAATCTTGAAATACTGTGACTGTGTATGCCACTTTATTCACGATTGAACCTTAAGATAATATAGCTTGATGGCATTACATGATCAAAAATATGGACCGAACCAAACAATACAAGCCAAGTACTAAATGTGCGTAGCGACATGTCAATATCTCTAAATAGTATAAAACAAAGTCACTTATCCGCGTCTGTCTGTGTATTAGCTTAGTACTTCTAAACTGCTTGATGGAGTTTGATTCGGTTTTCAACATCATTTACAGAATTTCTTGAGGAAGGTTTTGGTGTATAATATATTTTTATTTAATGTAAGGATAGTAGAGAAATGTCGACGTTTGTAATGAAGTTGTAAAAACCCTCTTTTAGGGCGCTCACATGGCTTGCGCTGACTAAACCATAAGAGACACATCAAATTAATGTATTACAGAATTGTAGCTCTCAAAAAGGTCTACAGAAAAGTCTGCTATGGCATATGTTTATCTTTTAAGGACGGCCGACAGTAACAATTTTTGTCTTTCAAAGTATCGNAATCAAGTCGTAAAAACCCGCTTTTAGGGCGCTTACATGGCTTGCGCTGACTAAACCATAAGAGATACATAAAATTAATGTATTACAGAATTGTAGCTCTCAAAAAGGTCTACAGAAAAGTCTGCTATGGCATATGTTTATCTTTTAAGGACGGCCGACAGTAACAATTTTTGTCTTTCAAAGTATCACTCTAAAAACTAAATTGTTACCGGGCGAAGCCGGGCCGGGTCGACTAGTATAGTATATTACCTCGGGCATCAACANGCTCTAAAAACTAAATTGTTACCGGGCGAAGCCGGGCCGGGTCGACTAGTATAGTATATTACCTCGGGCATCAACACATGCGTGTATTCTCGCTTGTAGATGATTGTGTGTGCATGTGAAGAATATAATCCTGAGGTACATTGTTCCAAGCCTCTTGCACCTGTTATCACAATTGTCAAAGTTTAGTAGCTAGCCGTACAGACTGGGTCAGACGTCGTCCCATCATGTTCCAAACATGTTAAATGGGAGAGTGGTCAGGGGGTTCGTGCTGTTCAGAGTAGTTGCCGAACACTACGAAGAGCACATCGAGTAGTAGCAACAGTACGTAGACGAGCATTAACCTACCGAAACCGTACATCGTCTTCCTGTTGAAAGAATGGAAGTAAAATAGGTCGAACAATGTGCTGTCTAACAGACACTCCACAAAACTCAATGATGAATGGGAATTGTAGCTTATTGCGCCCCACACAATGGGCTCATATGTCGGGGACGAATACACTCTGGAAGATTATATTCACATCGTACACTTAAACGGCTATCACATGCATTAAGGCAGTTCTTAGATCTCATCACTAAACACGACAGAGCGCCATTACATTCTCCAGGTGATCTTTCACGACATCGCAGGAGATGCGCACGACAATGTTGTGGCAGAAGAGATAGTCTGGCCAAAGATACGCATGCTTGTAGTCCTGCTGCAGGCAGACAGTTCCCAATGGTACATGTGGACACCCCTGGTGCCACATTAGCTGTGATNATGCTTGTAGTCCTGCTGCAGGCAGACAGTTCCCAATGGTACATGTGGACACCCCTGGTGCCACATTAGCTGTGATCTCTGCTTTGAATGTGGTATAGTCTGCCAGTGCTGCTCTAACAATGCACATATCTTAACATGCATCTGTACTACACAGCTGTCCCGAACCTGATTTATAGGATTGAGCCTGTTAAACTTACGAATATTGATTACATCGCCACACTACGGACACATAAGGAAAAATGTGTGCAGCAATTCGAATTCGTCGATCGGTCATGGCGATAGCTTGACTCTCACACACACGGTACTCAAAATTCAACCTCCCAGGCGCACACGATACTGTTTGGTGCGTTAATGTACACGGCGCAACGAAGTGAATGGCACAATGCCAATTGTAGGCTGATGGCCTTGTCCTTTAAATGTTCATCAGTTTAACTACACTCCTTCAGCAAGCAAATATTGTACCCACGTCCAACTGGACAGCACTCTTTAGAATGTTGCAAATTTTTTTGTCAAGTAATTAAATTTCTAAGCACTGGTAGGGGCCGCGGTTGTGTACTGGTTAGACTACTCACCTCCCACCTAGGTGAACCGGGTTCGATTTTCGGCTGAGTCTCTCCCAGATTTTTGCATGTGGAAATCGTGCTGGACTATGCCACTGGTCGGCGTGTTTTTTCGGGGATTTCCCGTTTCCCCCACCCCTTCATTCCGGTGCTGCTCCATACTCACCACCTCGCTTCAATCCTACAGGTTCTCAAGTTCTCTGCGTTAAGTGCTTCCCAAATCTCTTCACTCACTTCACTCACTTCACTCTAAGCATTGGTCATACTACCTACAATAATTTAATATTCACATATTAATTACAAATATACGATAAAAATGTATATTGCCGTAATTTCCATTGTCCAAATGTCAGTCACTCTTACAAGTTCCACTTTCTTGGAGTCCAACCAGCCAGTCCCAGTCTCTGTCCTTCCGATGGGCACACGCTGCTTTCGCTGGTCACTGTGTGTGTAGTAGTCCGTCGTCTTTCAATTCGCTCGAGTCGCATGCAATCGGCATTAGGGCCATTCAAGACTGGGGCTTTGAATTTGGTTACTTCAGGTGCATGGCTGAAACACCTGCGATGAGAGGCCGTGATCCCTCTTCCCCGTCGATTGGGCGGCCGAAGCGCGGGATGGCCGGATGGCTAAGAGCGCTGCGATAAAATATAAAAGTACGGAGTTCGAGAGGCTGCCGTATTTGCGTCCAGTATCCAGTACTTGCGATAGAGAACATTCTATTTGTTTTACACTAGTATATTCTGGAACATTTGAAAGTACCAGTGTGACCTGCTTGCGAATCCCTTTCACAGCCCCCTCCTCAATACGAATAGTCTATCGGACATATTAGTCACTAACGACCCGGCCCGGCTTCGCCCGGGTACAATTTAGTTTTTACAGTGATACGCTAATAAATAAATTGGGAAAAGACAATTACAATATTACATGATAGTAGATTAGTAAACAACTATCATATATAACATACATACATACATACATACACGTCACGCCTGTCTCCTAGAAGGGTAGGCAGAGATTATTGACCTCTATTTACCATGATCCTGACATACTTACCTCCTTCACTTTATCCACATTCATACATCTCTAATATAACAATATTATATGATAGTGGTTTAGAAAATTTATTTGTATACAATATTAATTGTTTTGCCTCCGACCGCCAGCACCAGAAGATTTCTGTTTGACGTGACACGCGAAAGGCCTATGTATAGTGGTCCGTATGAAAAATATGCTCCATTCAAATCCACTTCAGCCACATTGTTTGNACACGCGAAAGGCCTATGTATAGTGGTCCGTATGAAAAATATGCTCCATTCAAATCCACTTCAGCCACATTGTTTGACCCTGAGCTTTGTTTATGGTCATACCAAAACAAACTCTTATTGGAAACTGGACTCTTTTAAAATTAAAAGGCAAANGCCCTGAGCTTTGTTTATGGTCATACCAAAACAAACTCTTATTGGAAACTGGACTCTTTTAAAATTAAAAGGCAAATCCGAGGAATCATTAGTATTCTAGGTATTGAAACAGTTTCTCCAGTACCGCAGCCAGTTAGAATAGTACCTTCAATGAGATCACTTTTTAAACTTTTTTAATTTTAATCGAGTCCCGTTGCATAATTTCGGTGGATTTATATTTAGCAATAAAATTATGGGAGCTCCAACTTTTAAAATCAGTTTGTGTGGTGGCATGCCAGGAGGATTCAAGGAATTAAGAAATTCTGTGGGATAGTACACAGCTTCTTCACTGTCGAATACTGTATCTACTGGGTTATATACTTGTGTTTGCNAAGAAATTCTGTGGGATAGTACACAGCTTCTTCACTGTCGAATACTGTATCTACTGGGTTATATACTTGTGTTTGCACATTGAATTTTGCGAGCACTAATTCATTAATTTTCGGCTTGTTCATTTAGGCGATAATATCGCTCTTTCTTTGACCCACGATAGTGTCTTATTTGAAAGGTCGTGTATTTCNGGCTTGTTCATTTAGGCGATAATATCGCTCTTTCTTTGACCCACGATAGTGTCTTATTTGAAAGGTCGTGTATTTCAGGGTATATGTTATGTATCAGTTGTTGGTGGTCGAAGACTAAAACACATATATCACTATTGAAATAAATTTTTCCACTATCCATTGGAAGCTCTCCATTTCCGACTTCCAGTAGCATGTCAGCAAACATGCTGTTATCTTCTGAAGACATGTTTGTTTTGAGTGCTAGTTTTGTCAAATTGTATGCTGTAAAGGTCATTTCTTATCTACATTAATCAGTTTTAATTATGAATTAATTTATTTAAATAAAANCAAATTGTATGCTGTAAAGGTCATTTCTTATCTACATTAATCAGTTTTAATTATGAATTAATTTATTTAAATAAAAGTTAAGTTCTTTATGGTTACAAAATACAGTGAATTTTACGTCTGTTTTTACTCCATAATTTTAATTGTAAATGCGATTATTACTACTTATCTATTAAAGTTAGATATATGCTACCGCTGACTTTTTTTGTAGATACTTTCATTTTACAGAATTATTTCATACATGATTTTGTTATATCTCTAAAGGATTAGGTAGCGTATTACATGAGAGCGCGTTGGCGGCAAACTTTTTTCCTGACTTGATTCATTTGCACCGTTAATGCTCAGCTCCTATAAGTGATAGGGCAAATTTTAATACGCACAAACCTTCCTCGATAAATGCAGATCATAACAGTAAAAACCGCATCCAATTCCGTTCAGTGATTCTTGAGATTAGCGCAGTCATACATACATACAGACAAACGCGCGCCAGGGACTTCCTTTTATATAATGTAAGATTGTAAATGGCAAAATGTCAGAATACGAAGATACCAAAATTCTTGCTACAACGAAAATGCCTAGCAGGATGCCACATTTCCCTGCTGGCTCAATAAAACCCAAACTTCTGACAAATTTTTCTTAATATCTGCCTGTAATGACAATTTCACTATAAGCGTGTGGCACATTGGGTTGCTAACAGACTACTGGGCAGCTGATCGGCGACGAAAAATCGTGCCATGTTGACANTAAGCGTGTGGCACATTGGGTTGCTAACAGACTACTGGGCAGCTGATCGGCGACGAAAAATCGTGCCATGTTGACATCACCAACTCGGTTATTCCTACCCATAGCACTTTTAGTCGAGTATCGATACAGCATCCCAGCCTATGAGGTACATCAAGTCCCAAGAGATATTATTCCTCTATTTATGCTGTGTAAACATCGTGCTCTAGGCTAAAGTAACCAAGCTTCAAGTTCACGTTCATCTTACCTCTAACTGGCGATGTTTCACCTGTTACCATAGTCAAATAGTAATGTTCCGTACTTTCGTCGAACGATCGCTCGGGGAGAAGCCCCAGGACGTCTGGTCTTACTACTGCCATGGTCGCCCCAGTGTCGACGACCATCTGGCAAGAAACATCTTCCAGAATCTCCTCCACCAGTATTGCATCAGTGAGCGTAATATTTAATGTCTATCTCAATTGTAATTAAAGTCCTTATAATTGTCTCTATACTTGTTAGTCATTTAATTCATACTCATTATTTACACATATTCATTCGCAATTGCCATCATTCCAAATGTCTGTCATTCACGCATCCAGTTCAATAGTCCCGCCCATCAGTATCACCCTCCACTGCACCGATGCTCGCAGTCCGCAGACTTCGCTTTCGCTGGTCACTCCCATGTCCACTTCGCTGTCTTCGCACACCTGACCCTTAAGACCTTGAAATCCTCCAAAATCCAGGCTGTCGGCTCGGAGGTCCGTCGCAGCCTAAGTAGTCTTGCTGTCCCGATCCAGAAGGTTACTCGCACCCCGAGTTTCCTTGGGAGTGGCTAGGGTCATGATCAGAACATTATTGCAACGGTATCGCCAGAAATTCAGTCATTTCAAGGACGGGAGCGCACGAGTTTTGATAGGCTTATTGCGGCGGTGGCGGCACACATTTGTAAATCTCAGCGCACTCTTTGGGTTACCATACTGCCGCTGACACAGTGATTCGCTCGCTAGAGCGAGACAAGGCAAGGGAAGCGATAGAGAGCAGCAAGCATGTAACAATATTTTATTATCAGTCCTTCAGCCAAGAAGTGCATCTCGGAGATACCATGCACTAATGCAGGTTCCAGTAAAAAGTACTTTGAACAGTTTTTATTGCATAAAAGTATGCGTTTTACGGTTTTAATAAACTAAACAGTTGATTATTTAAACGAAAGCTTCGAAAAGTCGTGAGGCATAGAACATCACTCGTAATGAACTCCTAGATGCGTCTATTATGCTATAGGCTCTTTACCTTATTTTCGTATAAACTATGTATATTGTTTGTATAGTGCCAATCACACAAAAATAATGCATAAAATAACACACACAAACCTAATTAATTCAAGAGTAAATTTTTATTCATCACTGTATATTAAAATTTTGGCCAGAGTAAGAAATCATTGTGCCATCTTTTGATTCATAAATGATCATTGTTTCGAGAGCTGAAAACCTTTATTTCTCAACTCTTCGCAGTTCTGCTTATCTTATAAATTACCTGATAGATAAATATCACATGAAAGAATTTGTACGAATATTTACGTCATCACGTTCTTGTACATTTCTTTCAAAATAGAGATCGTTGAGAAATATGCGACGAAAACTCCGAGAAGGGATCGCGTAAGTCAACAACTNACATTTCTTTCAAAATAGAGATCGTTGAGAAATATGCGACGAAAACTCCGAGAAGGGATCGCGTAAGTCAACAACTGATTGATATAGTTTGGAAAGTTCCATTTAAATACTTTACTGAAAATATGGCAATATTAAAATGTTCTTTTTTGGAGATGAGATACTGAGTTTAAGTGATGGACGCGAATCAACTGCGTTGTAATTGCAGTTTCACTTACTGCAAACATGCCCAATAATGTACTATTCCAAACCAGGCTTAAAGTAGGGATGCACTCTGATGGTGAAATTTTCGGTGAAGTTGGAGGGGATCAAACTTTAATTATCTGTCCCATAACTTAGCACTTCGGTATTTTTTTCGATTTCATTCCTAGCCCAAACACCGTTAAAAATTAAAATTTCATGCATTTTTGCACAGTTTAATATACTTGTAATAATGAAAAACGTCACATTCGATAACACAGCTGTAATTCGTACACTGCTGTTTCACAAAGACTTCGATGTCATATTTATGTCGCATTGTTCGGAGTCTACTTAGTGGGTACAGCAGACATTCAGAACACGTTCTATTGTTGTGGGGTTTGGTCTGGGAGCGACAGAGATGGAATACGAGTGAGAGAGAGAGAGAGAGAATAGACGTCACAGTGGCAATGCTGCCGACTTCCCTACGCAGACGCCACAAAAATGGACTAGTGCTACGTGGTGTTCATACCAAGAAATACAGATTCTTACCTGCTGGAGTGGTCAGAAACTTTAACCTAGAGAAGTCATCTCTCGGTACATCTTTACTCAATGGCTATGCCCACGAAGCTGGGGTAGACAAGATGGCGGACACCGGAATATATACTTCAAGTCTATCGCACATTCATTTTGCAGGCTGTGTGTAGCTCTGTGGGTTCGTGCGCGGATCTGCGTCGCTTAATGTTAGGCTTCAGAGTTCAAATCTCCGCCATGAAAAGATTTTTTATGTGAAATATTATTGCTGTTTATTAACTTATGTTATTGTTATAAAACGTTTATTTTCAGAATCACTTTGTCTAAAAGCAATAATACGTTAGTAATAGCACAGTGCAATTGACTAGCTGCGGTTATTTGCTAATCAAATTGATTGGTTTCTAAAGTAGATAATTTGAGCTGTGTAGCGTGAGTAATGTTAACAGGCACACATAAAAGCCTTCAGTTTAATATTGTAATATAGTTTTGCCTTATAACTGTTAAAGCTTGTTAAATTGCGGAAAGCACAAGATTGATTATTATGCTCATTAAAGATTCATATATAAATACATGGGCCAGCCTTGGTGGGAGGGGGCGTTAGGGGGGATATGATATCGGGACATATCCCACCCCCAAAATAAAATTAAAATACTCAAAAATAAAATTTGAAAACAAAATTACAACATTTTATTTAATTTTAATGTAAGAAATGTTATCCCTCTTCAACACGAAGAATGTTTATAACATTTTGTGGTTCCATATATGTTTATTAGCCCATTGATTGCAAATAATATTTTAACTATTAATTTGTGATAATACAGTTTTTGTATTTTGTCCAAAAATAGAAATATTAAATCCCCCCCTACCCCGCAGGAAAATTCCTGGCTACGCCACTGTTTAAATAATTTGCTAATGTTTTAATGAATGGCGTAAATGTCCATCGTACATACATGTGAATACAGCACCTTATATTCCATAGATAAGCAGTGCCGTTGCTCATATCATGTTCCATACATTAATAATACTCGTACTTAGAAACCTAAATAAATGCATTCTTCAGGGGAAAGAAANGCTCATATCATGTTCCATACATTAATAATACTCGTACTTAGAAACCTAAATAAATGCATTCTTCAGGGGAAAGAAACAATCCTCGTACTTTTGGATTCACCATAAAGCGCGTACATATGACATTTGGTTGCATTTGTACCCCAGCCCCCTTGCGAGTTGTTTTGCCTGCCATTTACAATTTTCTGTTACCACTTTAGGTAACATGTGGGTATGAACTGAATCGTTCTTTCTTCTCTTCTGCTATAGAAACTTGTATGCCTTCTGTTGTTCCCATGGGTATAACAGAAGGTAGCAGAAATCGAATATCGTGTAGTGCCCGCTTAAACGTCTCACTCCTCTCGCAGAATGTAGACACCAAAAACTTCATAAAATATTTTTAAAATATCGGAAGATAAACGGTTTTGAAAATATTTTGCACTTACCTACTGCTAGTATCATACTAACATATTGAAATTAACACTGTTAACTGGTACGGGAATGCAAGTAAGAGGAGGAAATTCCCACGATGAACGAATCGAAACTAAATTTGCTGTATGAATTAACACTCCTCGTTATGAAGATGATATTACATGTTATAAAATATATTTCGTTCGTATAGTATAATCGTGCAAACTAAATGAGNTCCTCGTTATGAAGATGATATTACATGTTATAAAATATATTTCGTTCGTATAGTATAATCGTGCAAACTAAATGAGCGGTCTTTAATTTATTCATTCAACAAGACATGAGGCACAGAGAACATAAATATTTTAGGAAAAGTAAGATGCCACAAAGTTAACACACACGGATGCACTACTATCACAAATAATTCTAATTTTTATATATTGTTCGTAAATTGTTTTCATTGTCCATTTGTAGGCTAGGAAACGACAAAAATTCCAGAATACATGAAATAATTTTGACACAGCGAAGATATTTACAAATAGTTTCTGTTCTTCTTGGTAACAACTGTACACTATGCACAGATAAATTATTTGAAACGATTGAGTTTAAACACACCTGCGCCATTTAGATTCACCCATGGCAGACGAGGAGTTCCAAATGATTATACCTATTGTAGTTGCCTATGAGATATCAGTTGAATTGGGCAAGTAGAACGTTTACTTCACTTTCTCAGTTCAGGGACGTGTNCACCCATGGCAGACGAGGAGTTCCAAATGATTATACTGTTGTAGTTGCCTATGAGATATCAGTTGAATTGGGCAAGTAGAACGTTTACTTCACTTTCTCAGTTCAGGGACGTGTAATTGTGGTATGCTAAATTAGAGGAGATACAAAAGAGTGACCATGGTAATTTTACAACGAAACCATTTAGGCCCTTCTGTTCACCAGCGAAATTATAGGATATCTACCTTCCACCACAATAAGCCATCTGCGAATGATGCGAAAAAAATTTCATTATCTATCATCTAATGAAGGCTCCAACGGTGACAAACAATACCATAGGAGTAGGTGAAGGAGGCATAAAAAGAACGAACACCAGGGTAAGGATTCACAGGAAAATTCATCTGAAGTACGCAGAACTGCCTCGCAGTCTCCATCCAGGAGTATAAATGGTCACCAAACAGATATTGATCGCAAACCTCCACGAAATAAGGATTCGCGTAGGAGATGGGGACACGGTCGCAACAACCAGTGTGATACAGATGCTGATAACTCCCATTCCGTCGTTAACCCAGTTACAAATTATAAAGAAGATGGAGAGACCGAGTTCAATCTGTCGGCACCTCCGTTCAGCTTTATTATCTCACGAGAAAATTATGACCACATTTCGTACGACTCTGAAGAGAAAAGAAACTAATAAGAGTCGACGAAGTTAGCACTTACTCTTAGGTTCGTAATGATTGGTTTGGAGTGCAGGAATGCGAGATTGCCCAACCTAGTCGCCATTAAGACGAACGTGATTTTCTGTTGAAACAATCTGAGGAAGTTGATGTCCCGTATCGAGATCCTTTGTGCCCAGAAGTAGGGGCGTTGGTGAAAGGCTGCCACTGTTTAGCAATGTTTGATAGTGGTGCAGAAGTGAGCTATATTTCAGAGGAATCCAGTAATGCCATTGAAAAGTCAGGCGTTCAGATTGCAGTGATTCCCGCGCCTAGACTAAAAATTTTCGGAGTAATCTCACTAGCCAGTCCAACCATTAACCGCCAAGCTCTACTGAACATAGGAAAACACGGTGACGAAAAGAACACTATCTGTTTAGCAATAAAGGGCCTGATTACCCCTCTGATATTTGGTGTCGACTTTCTTAGCAGATATCCTATCGTTATTGATTTTGGTAGCAATGTTTTTCTGGCCAGAGAGAATGCTCCCATTCCTGAGTTCAAGCCAACAAAAATAAAGAACAGAAATGTCGTTGTTCGTTGGCTTCGAATGCCGGCCATAGAGAATGTTTATTCACTGGATTGTGCTGCCCATCCCAATACTTTGGACATGCTGCAAATGCAGTTTCGGAATTTAGTATTGCAAGCAGAAATAATTTCAGATGTGCAAAGAGAATCCTTAGGAAATCTGCTATTGCAACATCATTATGTGTTCAGTGACAAACCAGGATGATGCAATAAGTACGAAGTAAAAATTACATTGACAACATATAAACCATTCTTCCATAAACCATTTAAAGTACCAGCTGCGTTCGCCGAAGAGGCGATTGATTACCCGAGTAAAATGGAATTGGAAATTATTGAGCGATCAGCTAGTCCATATTGCAGTTCTATAGTTTGTGTGCGCAAAACGGATGGGTCTGTGCATCTCTGTCTAACTGCGGGATATCTCAATGACATCACCGTCAAGGACAGTGAGAGTCCTACAGATGCTGAGCACATTCTGTGATTGTTTAATGGAGCTAAGTTTCTTATATCCTTGGACCTGGCCCATGGATACTGGCAGCTGCCTCTCCATCCAGATTCACAGCAGTACATGGCATTTTTGTTCAATCACATGCAGTTATGTTTTCAGGTGCTACCATTTGGCCCGTGCAATGCTGTCCCAGATTTCACAAGATGCCTAGACAGTGTGCTCTTACCTAGATGTGGATCATTCGCGCTATGCCATGTAGACGACATACTAGTAGTTAGCGAAATATTCGAGGATCATTTACATAATTTGCACTTTGTTCTCACCTGCCTGCAGGAAGCTAACATTACAGTAAAACTGAGCAAGCCCTTGCTTTGCTATGCTGAAGTTCCTTTTCTAGGACATATACTCACACCTCAGGGGATTCGAACTGACCCCAGCAAACTTCAAAATATTCAAGAATTTCTTCTTCCTAACAACATTCGGGAGTTAAAGGCTTTTCTGGGATATGTTGGTTGCTATAGGGGATATTACAGTGATATGTCACGAATATCAACACCCATATTAACACTGTTAAAAAAAGAAGCCAAATAGGATTGGTCGCAGGAATGCGAAACTGCCTTTAACGAGCAAAAATTGTTGTACCTTAAGGAATGTGTTTTGTATCACCCAGTACGAGGTTGCCCATATCCAGTAGCGTCATTTCAGCTTTTTAACTGGGGTGGCAAGGTCTACTGGGGGGCATGGGAGGGCGGGTCCGGCGGTCCTTCCCCGGAAAATGTTAAAAAAAACCAGCTTTAAATGGTTAGTTTTTGAAGCTTTTTCAAACTATTTTCACCACAAAATAATTGCTAACATTCTCTATTTATCCTAAAACATTCATTGTTAATTACTTGGATTAATAACCAAACCACTTGTAAAGTAAATATCGTTCACACACAACTCAAGAGTAGCCCTATTTTTAATTGATTGAGTGCTCAGCCTGTTTTTTTTATCATGAAAGTAAAAATCAAGCAAACATCATACAAAAAAACAAAGTTTTATTTAACTTTTACTCAATGTCATCATAAGTTATTTTTATACAAAATGAAGTCTTCTCTTTGGCTTGAATTAAAGTCATCAATAACTTTGGAAATGTCTACATTAATACTCCTTTCGATAGCCAAAAGAGCTAACGAGGACAACCTCTCCTGGCCGATAGTGCTCCTGGTGTATGTTTTCAACCGCCGCAAGCACGAAAAAGACCTCTCACAGGATGCTGAGTTCATTGGAATGGTAAAAAAACAAACGGTAAAGTTCAAAAAGTAGATGGAACACACTTTCCAAAGACTTATCTACAAAAACGGTAGCTCTTTCTTGGATATTTTTGTTTTTTGACTCTTCCATTTTGTAAAAAACATCTCAGTTCAGACAGAAGAAGTACATTGTCCAAAGTGTAATATTTGCACACATACTGTACACTGGCTATGTCTACGTCAGTTCCACCTAGAACTTTGCTTAAGTGGTTAAGTACATCTAGGTTGTTTTCTTGAAACCTGGCCTCTAACTCCTGGTTTAGGATGTCAATAACTGGCCAAAGGATTGAAACTTTGTAATACTGTTCTATAGATTCAAATGGAGCTTTACTCTCTCCCCCAATCTTGGAGAGAATTTTACTCTCTCTTGGCAGCTCGGCTGCTCTAAACCCGCACATGTCAGCGATTTCTGTGCAGTGATTGAACAACTGAGTAAAATACTAATCTGTTCTGAAGGGTTGTAACACTTCAAGTGTGCTGTTTTTTTTTTTTTTTTTTTTTTTTTTTTTCAGATTTCACAACTTTGTAGGTCACACTGCTTGCCTGAAGGGACTTTGACAGTAAGTCACATTGTGTCAGAACTTTCCCGAGTAACAGCAAGTCAAATACAAAGTTGAAGTCCTCCATACTTTTTAACAAAGTATTGGCTTGTCCAACTATCAGGGTCTGTCTGTGCAATTTCTTGTAGAGACGTCAGAGTGGTTTCAAAATTATCTAACAAAGAACGCACTGCTTCGACACGGTAAGCCCATCTGGTATCACTCAAAGACTTCAATCTCGCTGTTTCACCACTAAAGCTTTTTGCATTTTTTGGAATGTTTTCAAAAACAGCATGTCGTTTAGTTGATTTCTCAATAAAGTTGTAAAGATTTTTAAGTACAAAGAACGTGTTTCTTATTGACGTCACGCTTGTGCAACAGCTTACAATTGCACAATTTCAATATATGTGCATTGCAGTGAATGTACATTGCCGTTGGGGTTTCTTGCATAATTATAGCTGCCACTCTTTTATATGGGCCCCTCATGTTTGAGGTCCCATCATAGCACTGAGCACGCAGATTTTTAATGTTCAATTCCAGTGAAATCAAAACGTTCTTAAGTTCATTTGCTAGTGTTTCGCAGTCAGTTTTTTTAGCACGATAAAACCCTACAAATGACTCATGAACTTCTAACTTATCATTGACATGCCTCAAGACAATAGCTACTTGTTCGTGCTTTGCTATGTCTTGAGTCTCATCAGCTATAATGGCAAAAACTTTTGCCTCTTTAACTTCTTTGGCAATGTGCAGCTTGATTTGTTCCCCAATAATGGACAGTAGCTCATTCTGGAAAGTCGCTGAAGTGTACTGAAAATTTTTTCTATGCTCAATGTAGAAATTCTTTATTAAATTATTATCTTTGGGACGAAGCTTCATCAGCTCCAAAAAGTTTCCTCTGTTCTTCGAATCTGCAGATTTGTCATGACCTCTTAGAGCAATATATTGCCTGCCACAAAATATCATTGATTCGCACAAAGCTCCTAAATACAATCTGTTTTATTGTACCTCTTCTGAATACGGTTGATTTAATTTTTCAACAACAGTGCCACTTTTGTCTGCTTCTTTTAGAGAATTGAGTTTAGTGTTACTACTCCTATGCGAGTTACTCTTCTCATGATTCTCAAATACTTTTACAGCTTTCTTCCACTTGGAAAACCCACTGAGTGTAAACACATCTTCTGTATTGTTTTTTCTCTTCTGGGTTGTAAAACACACGGCAGACAAAACAGAATGCTTTATCGTTTAGAGGACTGTATTCCAACCAAGAAAACATTTTATACCATTCTGGCCTAAATTTCCTTCCATCCGTTTTAGGGAAATTTAAATCTCGTGGTTGAAATGAGCCTTCCCTAACATGTGCCATAGCCAAAGCTGGACCATGAGCAGGATTACGTTTATTAATTAGCCCAATTGACAATCGGTCAGTTGAACTGAAGGAACAGCTGTGACTTGGCCTATGCCCTTTATTTGCAGGAGTATTGGCCTTGGTAGTTGTGGACGACTGAGCGGATGACGAGCCTAACATATCTTCTACAGGTGGTTCTGGTTCATGTTCCAAAGCACCTCCTTCTGGCGGTTCATATTCTAAACACCGTTCCTTTTTGCTTACTGGGCGTGAGCAAAAGTAAGACAGCAACGAACTCTGCCCTTTTTTGTTCTTCTGAGCCTGGCAAAAAACAGTCAGAATAGCAAAATAACCTAAATAAAGGGCTACTACGTAGTACAGTGGCGTGCGTCATCACTAGCTAGAATACATTCTCTTTATAATAAAACCAAGATTAGTTCCTACCAAAGTTTTATTGAAATATCTTGAAAAACATCACAGTTACAGGTAACTTATAATAGCTGCCATTCTAAGTTTAACTTGACCGATTTCGACAAAAAACGAACTCGTCTGAGGATTTGGGCTAGTGTAACTGTGTACCGAATTGGGTCAAAATTGGTCAATGCATTTAGTTATCGGGGCAACATACATATAAACGAACATTAAACTTTGCTTTCCTTTTTAAGAAAGAGGATTTATTTTCCTTTGCTCGATCACACAAAAATATCGAACGAAAGCTAACTTAAATAAAATAATAATGGTTTTAGTGAAAACTTTTTAATGGTTATATTTATGATAACATTTTAATCGTAAATGAACTCCTCAGAAAAAAGCAGTGCGATTTGGTATACTATAAGTCTCCGTACAGTAATGTTAACGGAATTTTCAGAGGAAAACAACAAACAAAATTTTTAATAATAATAATAGGCTCGACTTCACCTATACGGCCATACGGCCAATAATTCCTATCTTCCTCTTTATCCATGAATACTTACTTTGGTATTGGTTCAAATAAATAATAACAAAGCGAACTCTGATTTTGAGAGTAGAGTACCGTACTGTATGTTGTTGTTTTAATCTTTATCGGTCCAGCTAAACAGACACCATTACACCAGCACTGGTACATATAACTTAAAACTCAGATTATTTTGTGGTTAAACGTTTGGATAAACCGAACTTTCAATTACATGTTTGTTTAAGAATAAAGATTTTCAATCGTTAAGCACTAGGCCTAGTTTGATATAAATGAAGTTGGGGAAACTCCGGAAACTGGCCAATAATTTAACCTATGAAATAATTTAAATGAACTTACCATGTCTCAGTCGATGCAATCGTACGGTGGTTCACTTGAAGTGTAATTTTTTTGGACTTCACTTGTCATCCATTATCATTGATGTGATGATAATAAATAAACTAAACAGATAAATAAAACTAAAACAACACACACGTACACATCATACTGCACAATAGATCTCTTTTTGTTGAAAAGAGCACACCAACAACAGGCAGACGATACGACAGACAACACTCTTACAAAGACAAAAGCCTACAGTGTGGCCCACGGTAGAAGAAGGAGACGGTAGTGCAATTCCCTATACCTGCTACGTAGGAGCCGTGAGACTATAAGTGCGCAGTGTGCGAGAGTTCCGCTAGGTTCGCTAGGAAGAGTACCTAGAAACAAAAAGTTGCATACTCTCGCACACTGCGCACTTATCGCTTCACTGCCAGACCCCGAGTTGCACTACCTGTCTCCTTCTACCGTGGTGTGGCCCGCGGGCCCGCCCCTGTGGCCAAATCTCGCTCCGCAGTCTGCATATTACAGAGTTGCCACTTCCGGACGTCGACATCGCTCATTCTCGTTTTTCACGCATTTAATGTTTGTTATTTTATTACGTCACGCCTACTACTCCACTATTTCTANTTGTTATTTTATTACGTCACGCCTACTACTCCACTATTTCTATCTATCTTTATAATGTACAAGTTTTAAACACACATTTTTTTTCTCTGCGCTAAATCAGGCATGATTAATGAAGAATCAAGAAAGTGCCGTGCTTGTAGAATTGTATTTTCCAATTGTTTGTAAATTATTGAGATTTTTACTTCAAAATTCTGGGGTGGCAAAATACTGGGTTGGACAATTCTGGGGTGGCAACTGCCACCCCTTGCCACCCCCGAATTACGCTTGTGCTCATATCGGTTTTTACTGAGGCACCGGGTTATGAATTTGATGCTCGACTCGCACAGCTTAATGAAGCAGGCGAAGAACTTACAGTAGCCATGGCTAGTCGTTCATTAAAAAGTACATAAGGAAATTGCACTGCTACTGAAAGGGAAACTTTATCAATAATCTGGCACTTACAGAAGTACAGGGATTTATTGTTTGGTGAAGAGATACATCTGTTTACTGACCACCAAACACTCGCTTTCATCAAAGCGGAAAGATACTGGGAAGTCACATGGCTGGATCGGCATCAAGCCTACCAGCATATCCGTGAGACATCCTCAATCGAATGCAAGAGAGCTATTCATACGTGAGCTAGCATGCACGCTACATATTCTTTGTCACGCCAAACAAAAAAGTGAGAGGAATTATTTGCCTGCCATTGAATACTTGCATAATAACGTCGTACATGTGTCAACCAATCAAATGCCTAATGAAGTGTTGAAAGGCACATTATCAAAGGCACCATTTCCCTGTTTAGTGGACAAGCCCTCTGATACGTCTAATCAAGATGTCAAACGAAATGGAGAGGCGCTATTAGATGAAATTCGAGCACTAGCCTAGCAGCAATTAATTAAGGCGTCTGAAGATAGAAAACGACATTACAAAATAGTAAGGGAGCGTGGTTTACGTGCGGGTGATTTAGTGCTGATTTGAGTCCATAATATAAGTGACCAGGTGGAATTAATAACAAAGAAGTTACTACTAATATTCTCTGGACCTTACAAAATTTCGAAAATTATTCAAGAGAATAGCATGGAATTAGTAGGTGAGGTTAATGAGCAGGTGGTGGGAAGGTTTCCCNAATTTCGAAAATTATTCAAGAGAATAGCATGTAATTAGTAGGTGAGGTTAATGAGCAGGTGGTGGGAAGGTTTCCCATGAATCAATTGAAGAGATTTTACAAAATAATCGGCCCTGAGCTACCTGCATCCTTAGGGATTTGTGATAGAAAAAAAACAATACAAGATTGAATGTGGATTATGTAGTCTGTTCGTTGTTTTCGGAGTTGAAAGCAACTTGGCCANAATTTCGAAAATTATTCAAGAGAATAGCATGGAATTAGTAGGTGAGGTTAATGAGCAGGTGGTGGGAAGGTTTCCCGTGAATCAATTGAAGAGATTTTACAAAATAATCGGCCCTGAGCTACCTGCATCCTTAGGGATTTGTGATAGAAAAAAAACAATACAAGATTGAATGTGGATTATGTAGTCTGTTCGTTGTTTTCGGAGTTGAAAGCAACTTGGCCACAGTTGAAATAGACAGTTGAATTATTGCATAGTTCCGATCTTATGCAACGTACTTAAGTTATGGATTTTTTTTTCAACTTGTTACTGTTGCTATTGTGCGAAGAGACCTGGGGACTGCAGCTATTTTGGCATGAACATTTCCTCAAGATATATACTGTGTTTGTCACTGCACTGAGTAAGTTAGTGCTTAAAATTTAAATTTAAAATGTTTACGTTCATCGCACGGCTGATGGCGTGAAGTCCTGACTTGAAGCTGCGCCATCTCCGCATTGATGGCATATCTACTGGTGAAAAGTGGAGATCAACACTTGAGGATTCAGTGGAAGAATTTGCTGTTCCATAATGTCCGGCGCCAGTTTCGTCCAGATGCCTGAGATGTTGCTTGCCATATGTTTGCTGGGGTCCTGTTGGTGCAAGAGTAGTGCAGTAGTGTGATGCTGCTAATAATATCCTTTTAATTTTCAGGGAGTATAAAAGAGTTAGTCAATAGTTGCAGTTTGTTATTTTTAGTTAATTTCCTTGTATTTTCTTGACTATAAATAAGTAGGGCTTGTGAATCGATTAATAACTTTTCAAGGGACTGCGCTAGTATTTGCACTATGTAATTGTTACTAGCCACTAAATCAGAATTACAAATTTTTTGTTATATTACTATTGTATCGGTTTGGTTGTTTATTTTCATATCCACCCTCATGCTTTAACCCAGCCATCCCTGTTCTTCCGCATTTCTTTTTCCTCGAGATTCTCGGCGGCACAGGAGGGAAAGTGTATGCAGCGAAGTGGAAGAGACTGATCTTTCCTCCTTCCTTTTTCACACCTATTTTAATTTTATTTCTTGTTTGCATTTGTATGCTGTTACTGTATTCTGCCATTTGTATTTTAAACATTACTCTGCCGTTGTTTTGTTTACATGTTGTTCATACCATCTTGTTAACTTAAAGCCGCACAGGTCAAGAGAGGTGTTGTTAGATTACGTCGGGAAGTCTGCATTTCTTCGCTTCCCGGCGTGGAGGGGCTGCTGTGATGCAACATTCTCGCATTCTGTAGTGCTCATTGTAACATACTTCAACTTAATTAGTAGTTTTTGAAAGCCGATATAGGCAGGTTAACTTCATACATTTTTATTTGCAGTGCCAATTTATCCAGTTAATGATTATTTCCATTATGTGTGATAGTTCATTCACTTTTATTCTGTGAGCCAATATCGCTGTAGNCCAATATCGCTGTATATGTTGCCAGAAAGTTTGTTGATTTTTGGAAGACTGCAGTTTCTTTTCACTAAATAAATTAATTTTTATTTTAATGTTCATGGCTTACTCCAATCTGATAAAATATTGACAATGATTTAATATGTATACATATTGTTTTCAACCGACATCTCTGCCACTCGGTTGGTAAGTAGATTTAATATAATACTTAAAACTAGGAATTATTCCGAACTTTGTTTCCAATTTTACCTCAGAGGTCTGAGAAAGTAATACTCTAGAATTAAATCTAGTGTAACCATACATACGATTTGGACAAAATTCTACTATTCTGATTTTTAATTAAATTTGAGAAATACATATTAAATAATGCAATATCATTTGAATACATGAAGTATTGCTTATTTAAAGTATTCGATTGGACCTACGAATTCTGGTTCCCGTACATCACAGAATACATGCAAGTTAGAAATATTCATTATTCTCAGCAACAAATGTAGACTAGTGATATCACACGTTAATAAATGCGTTGTACATATTATCTGAAAGTGTGCGGTGGGCATTGATTGTTTAGTTCAATTTCAAAGGTTAAAAACTCACAAAATTGAAAGCAACGGTTATTTAAATAAAGTATGCTCATTTTTTTCAGGAAAATGATTTACGTTTTGTAAGTAATTATGGGCGTTGCTGTTAAACTGGTATTAACTTGATTAGTACAAATAATCGTTTGAATAATGGCTGGTTATGATTAACTGGTAATGGGCAATAATCGCCGATTTCGATTAATTGAAATCGTAATCGGTGCACCACTATAAATTATGTAGTACTATCATATAAAAATTAATTAATGTGAATAATATCCCCATTATCGAATAACTGTGAATTTTATTACCTAATTTTGGTTTTGAATCAGTATAACAATTCTTCATTGAAAGAGGAAACCCTACATTTAAACTGTTGTGACATGCTGGCTCGCATTTAGTTCTAAGAGGCAACTAGTTAATAACTTATGGGGCCTCCCTAAAGAAAAAAGTTTAAACGCCCCAAGGTCACATCCAGCCATAAGGAAGCATTGTGACGGCGATGGAAAATATAAAAAACAAGCTTCGAGCGTATTCTGTTTCCTCAAAATTTTAAGCGGTGAGTAGGGTTTTAATACAACAATCTGTCCAAAAAAGATGCAGCATTGTCACTATAGTTTAAAATACGGTTTTACAGAAGAATAAGTATCGTAAACAGAGGGCTACTTACAGCGATTCTTGCTGAATTTGACAATTTTCAACAATCATATTTATGTTTCAATAACAAAATTTATGAATTGGCAACAAAATATCGACTTTCATTTCTGCCCTGAAATAAGATTTACATTGAAATATTTCATAGTTTTTAAAATTGCAATATGCATAACGGCTTAAAATTAAAGTCATATGCGGCCCATTAAAGAAGGATACTGTTTACGAAACGATCTCGATATTCCCTCGTCCAGAAACGCTGGTGTTTCTTTTAGAATTCACGCTGATAACAACATCCGAAAACAAGTTTTCAGATGATTTTCGAGTAGTCCATCAGCACGAAAATAATGTTCCACAACAATTTGCGTTTGTTGATCACAATTGTTACCCCTGGCCATATCCAAGCTTATCTTAATAGCTGCGGAATAAAATAAGGCATTTGATTGTTTCTAGTCTGGCTAACCGTGGTCGGCGTGGACCATTTGTCTCACGTCTGAGCGAGTGCTCTATTCTGCCCATTCAGCTGTGAAACAGTAGCCGAGGTGGCGAATGTATTTGCTGACTTACTGCTGCACTGTGATACAGCAGGTAGCGCAGGACGAAAATGAGTGTCACATACCTCCTACCTGAATGCTCAAGGCCACCGCCACCGTGCCGCTGCAAGTCGCAGGCTAGACTAGTTGTGACTTCGCAATTTGAACATCCGATCAAGGGACTTGAACATGGCTGTGTGCTGTGCTCAAGAACTCTTAAATACCATTGATCCATACTTCCACAAATGAGCGAATTAAAAATCAATGCAAGTAAGCGCGAGACATTTATTTTCAAACTATGAAGATGAATACACCCCTACATGGTTCATTGCTGTTGAAAATATTCGTTGAATTTATTTTATTTATGCTTTTTTTAGACGTGAAGTTGGTGAAACACTTTGGCTACACATACGCATATATTTATATGGATTTGTGTTTTTAAGACGTAAGTAATATACTAAACTATACTTCATTTCATATAAGTTGGCCAGATTATGACAGTCAGTGAGTGGCAATTTGACGTATATGAAACAAACAAAGTGCCATTTACAAAATCCTGTATCACCTGATGCACGAACGAACAAAAGTTAATATTACGTTGGCTATTCTTAGTGCACTGCCGACGCACATTAGACCAGCAGAGTTCCTATATTAATTAATACATTTTATTTTACATGGTCATAAAACAGCGGATTTTAGTGTTAGAAACTAAACTTCATGCTAAAGTAGAAATGTATAAGAGTTCAAAATGAAAGGTACATTAAAAGATCCGTATCCAAATGAAATGCAATTTCAAAACTTNAATATACTAAACTATACTTAATTTCATATAAGTTGGCCAGATTATGACAGTCAGTGAGTGGCAATTTGACGTATATGAAACAAACAAAGTGCCATTTACAAAATCCTGTATCACCTGATGCACGAACGAACGAAAGTTAATATTACATTGGCTATTCTTAGTGCACTGCCGACGCACATTAGACCAGCAGAGTTCCTATATTAATTAATACATTTTATTTTACATGGTCATAAAACAGCGGATTTTAGTGTTAGAAACTAAACTTCATGCTAAAGTAGAAATGTATAAGAGTTCAAAATGAAAGGTACATTAAAAGATCCGTATCCAAATGAAATGCAATTTCAAAACTTATTTTCACTTCTTAATCACCCCTCTCCAACCCCGCTTTACTTACGTGCTTGATATTAATTCGAAAAGCATACCGAAATATTGCATAATATTGTTGAATAATTTTTTCTAATAATTTGACGAAATATATTTCAAATTTTTGTAGTTCCGAGCCAGTAATAGAAGAACAGTCAATTTTAAATATACGCTATCTACTGAGCAAAGTAAGTGGCTCAGACCTAACTCTGACATGTTGTGCGCGCCATCTCATCTATAGGATCTTTTCCGAAGCATTACCAGCCAGAAAGGAATAGCATTCGTTTGCAATATATAATAAATATCCGAACAGATACCAATAGTTTTATTTTTCGCGAGCTCTGCATAATTTTTAAAGTAACATATATTTCGTGTACAGCGATTTTGAGTACTAGTATGTAATTTATATTTGACAGGTAATCGTTCGTCTACGCCAATTATACGCCATATTGTCCTCCGAAAACCCATTTCCTTGTTTCCGAAGAAAGTGGGACACGCGTGAATAGTTTTTAAGCAATTCTAACGTTATTCCACGTCACATATTTCCAACTCGAATATATTAGCTGTAATGTCCAACGTGTGATAATAGCTACAACTACCGGTTCGCAAATGTTATCCCAAATTCACTGTCTCGGACAAATTAAAAAAGAGTTAGCAAATATTAAATTTTTTGCAAGGTTTTGTATTTTTACTTTTATAACTTACTAATTTTTTTAGACAGATGTCAGTCTAAAATATCTTAAAATTTGTTTAGCATTACATTTTATCGTAGTTACTAAATTTTAAATTAATTATTTATATTTTTGCCCTTTAACATAACAATTTACTGATTAATAATTTATGTACACATTACTATTACTACAATCGCAACTACGTATTTCTGAGTAGCAAGATTGCCTAAAATGTCCCACGAACAGTACATTGACAAGGGGATCGGCTGATAATGATAGCATGAAAATAAACAACATCGTTGCCATGTGGCCGATCAGCTGATGGCGGAAGGATACGTAGTCAGATGTAAACAGTGGCGCTACTTTCGCAGACCTCTCAGAATCTGGCCAACTTACATGGTACAGAGTATAGTAATGAAGCAACGCAGTTGTATGTCGCAAAATGCAAAATATTCGAATATATTTTTTGCTTAAAAAAGTACGAAAGCCAATAAATATACTAGTATTAGTATATGTAAAATCAATAATGATATTTCAAGAAATTAAACTGATTCCACTAATAATTTACTGTGATTTGATTATCACTTAAATCATCACTTTTATACGCATATGTTTTTACAATGCTCGTCCTTCATTTCTTTAGTGTCACTTGTCTTCGACAACCAGTTACTCGATAGATAACGTCAAGAGCTATCTTCATTGACTAGTGAGGTCATTACAATCTTTTTTTGCCTACTTTCTTGTGCCAAAAGGTCACAGCCCTTGCATTTCCTTTTTTTCCCCCGTGAGCGTGTGTTTGTGTGTGTGCGTGTTTGTTGCATGTCTGCGCGAGTGTGTATCCAAAATTCTTGGTTTAACTGAACAGTTTTCAACGAAATTTCATCACTGTGAATTTAACGAAAGCAACTGTTTATTCATAAACTGCGAAAGGAAATCGGCAATGAACAGAATTAAAATGGAGCAACAAATTATTTTAGAATAACTACAATAAAGGATTCCACAGATTCTTAATTCAATTTTGTTAACAAAATCACAGTAATCACGCCATGCGCCATGTTTGCTAGCCTGATCTGTTTAAAATAAACTTTTTGTATAAGTTATTGTCTATTAGCGGATTTCCTTGTTGAGATTGTGATACATTAAAAAACACTTGGGTACATTGTCAATGTGTGTAACTGCATGAAACAGGTTGTTATACTTTTGAAGTAAACTTGGAAGATGTGTATCGTAAAACTATTTACGACAAGCACATTCGAAACATTTTTTTTTTGTTTTCCATCCTTTCTATTTTCACATTTTCCTATAATTAACCAGTTCTTAACTGTCTTTACATGCTCAGAAAAGCAAATAACAATACAAATAATGCCACATTGTATTCCTTAAATAACGTTATTGATTGTATATATGAAATGAAAGGTTGTACTTTGATTGTAACTGAGTGGATCATGAAAGTGGCAATGTAAATTACGAAATGCACTTGTGCATGGACATGTCTGACGAGTACTTATGCGCTCACTGGAACCTTATACCACACAATTTTACCGAGTTGTGGACCCCACAATTGCTGAACTGGATATATATCAGTGCTATCTTGTTGACTGATAACGACTGGGCAGATAACGAAATGACGATGAAAACAGTTTATCTGCGGTTACCGTAACCGATATAACGACATAAAAAAGGTAAAATAACTACCGCGAGCCAGGACGACGTGATAAGGTGGGAACTGGAATATTAATTGTAGAAAGGCAGTTAAGTTAATGTTGGCCCCCTTTGAATTTGGAACAGAAACTTTTAGACTATGAAATTATTTTCTATTTTATTTTTCAAGATTCGGTCTCTACTAGACATAGCCATCCATTTTCGGATCTGGGAGCTTATTCAAAGTTATCCGCAAATTTTTCGTATTCATTAAGTTTCGAATGCTCTCGAAACGAATAGAATCTTCGAGAAAGGCGATTACGTATTAAGTTACATTTCGTTACAGCTTTTTGAGCCTTCGGCAATGTTCGGGTTTTCGTTAGCGAATGCAATCTGCCAACATTATGTACGTGAACTTTAACTGAATTTCAAGAGATTGTTAACAAATTATTAATACTTTAGCTTGAAAACATTGATAAACCAAAGTAGTACAGCCTCTAAAATTTGTTTGTGTTTGGTGTGTTTTAATAGTTAGTTATAATCAACTAATATATGTTAGGAAAAAGGTACATTTTGTTCGTCAAGTGTGTCAAGTTTGCCGTCTACATCGTACTATATTCTAACTAGACTGGACGTGTAATGTAACTAAAACAAAAATTTGCTGTAATTTGGTACGCACTGTGTTAAAATGGACTCGCGTGTACGCCGATAATAGAGCAGACAGAACTTTGGTTCTCACATTTACAAATATTTTCTCTGAGACCATTATGCCGTTTGGTTGCAAGCTTTTATGAATGCACAGTTTCGTTAATTTTTAATACCAAGATTATAAAATAAACTATGTATAACAAACTAACCACTGTCGTATTTATAATCGATTGTAGAATTTCCACTCAATTATTTTCAAGAGAAAGTAATTTTGTTGTATACTTCCAATAATTCTTTACATTTAGCGCTACCTACCGCTTAATTGACAAACTACACTGTTAAAAGGAAATTTCGAATAAATATAATGTGTATGTTCTCGTATTTCAGTATAAACAAGTGTAATTTAATAATAAACATACTCACGTAAGCCAGCCTGCACTGCTGCTTACGTTATTCACAAATTAAAACAGAGAGGTTAATTAGTACTCTTAAAATAATTTTTTCGGAAATATATTTTTATGCTATTTAATGCATGGAGGCACACTACTTCATGATTCCCTTTTTCCGCAATCACAAATAACAACCTGTACCTTACGCCCACCAAGTTTTCATAATAAATATCCGTAACGAGAGCCCGAAGGACTTCGTTAACGTTTCGAGTTTCATATCGAACATAGTGACGTCAAAATAACACTAGAATGCGCTTAGAATAGCTCCTTTCGTTAGGAAACGAAAATTCGAGTAATAACGGATATTTTTCTCGACAGGACCGAAACGAATAACTTAGAGTAAGCCCCCCTGGGCTATCTGACACATGATATCTCGCAGAGTAGATTAAACTATTGCATAAATGAGGCAAATATTATTTTTGCAATCACTTCCAAACGAAACTAAATTAAACGTTACGCCACAAGTTCACAGAAGCTGAGCGATCAAGTTTAGGTGAAGTTTGTTGGCTAATTATGTTTGATTGCACTCTCTTTTAGTCTGCACAGTAGAGAGTTACTCGTACCCCCGAATTATTGTATTGTATTGGAAAGGGCTTATTAACGTCCCCTGGTGTTATGCTTGAAGGCTTTTCNTACCCCCGAATTATTGTATTGTATTGGAAAGGGCTTATTAACGTCCCCTGGTGTTATGCTTGAAGGCTTTTCAGGGAACGGCTTACAAACTAACTTAAACTAACACCCATGCCTTACCTAGAATTCGAAGCCAGAACCTCCCGCACCGCATACCAGTGGCGCACCAACTGACTGCGCCATGGGAGGTCGGCCCCAAATTTTTCACTCTAAGCAATTTCACTTTCATTATTAGTACCGATCGTGCTCAGTCATACAGTAGCGTAATTTAATATTATTCAGGATGCCGAAGGTTCAATTCCTACACGTAGTGTCCTCCCAATCTTACAACTTCTGCGTACGAAGAGAACCTAGACTGTTAATGTTACTGTTAGTTTTGTGCAATGACTTCACTCTTTGAATCCTCAATGTACAGTGTACTCGATGTCTGCGAGATTTGTCGGTATCACTGCAGATATTTGCGTTGAAGAAAACAATTTGCTTTGTCCTGACTGATTGCATCTGGGGAAGCGGATTGGACACGTCGGGCCAATAATTTTACACTGCAGCAAGGACTTATTTGCAACTTGTTTATTTGAATTACTCCGGTTTGTAAACTGACAAGTGATGATAATGACGAAGTCATTCGTAAGTCCAGACGCGCGGAGGGCTTATCATTGAGTAGACCTAAGTGGAAACAGTCTCATCGTGCCATTGAGTAGATAGGTACACATTCTACATTAGCAGGAAAACAAATCTGCGCCTAGATTTAGAAAGTACTGCAGCGATTGTCACGAATGTGCCAATGGTTGCTAGATTTTAAGTATGTAAGACTTGAAGTCTCGTCGACAGCGAGGTAATTAGAAATCGAGCATGGCCATGGTCTGTAGCAAGGAACCATCGCAGAATTCGCCTGAAGTGATTTCGGAATACCACGGAATATATACGTATTTTTTTCAGGGTGCACAGGGATTACTTAAGGCCCAGGCACAGTTGACATACGCATTTCACAAGCACAGCGACCTGGCTACAATTGACAACACTTTCAACACTTGTTTATTTCGTTTTTTTCAACTTTGCTACTTGAGAAAGTTTCATTACTTTAGTTGGTAGCATTATTTTATCAAAATCGTAAGTAAACCGACCCAATTAACTTTTGTTCAATAAAAATTATCTATCGCATCCATTTCAGCCGAAAATATACAAGTCAAATTTCACTGTAGATTTCCCACAAATTCACGTTGCCACCACTCTACAAACTGAACAAAAGACAGCCACTCCATGAAAACTGAACTCAATACACGCTCTTTCTTATTTCACAAACCAGTGTTATACTTGACAACGTAATACAGCACTCGAGGCTTCTGATTGGCTTTACGACGACGCACAACAATATTAAGGAAAGTTAAACCGAGTTGAACTCTTCTTCGTACTAATGCTGTGATTAGGTAGGTATGTACTTATCGGTGTCAGAAACTAAAAATATATAAATCATTTTTAAAAGTCTCTAAATGACAATACAGTCTGATTTAACACTATGCATGGCTGCAAACAAGTACAATACAATGTAACGTACTCTTAAGCAGTAGTTATAGGCAGTTATTTGTATCTTAGTTTACAAAAATAGTTTTAATTACCCGATACGTTCGCTACATCAGTATACTTTTGCAGATTTTTGTGACCAACAAATATCTGGTATGCATGTTTACCAGAACGAGAAAAATCTGGTAACTTGTACCAAGAGAGAAAATCCGGTATAAATGCCAGAATTCCCGTACGTCTGGCTTAATGTTATGCTGCCACAGTAAAAAAAATTAATAATTTCATTAAAAGTTTATTTTTAAATACATACAAACAATAATAGGCCTAGTAATGATCGAATTTAGTAACTTCCATGCAGTAAAACAATTTCTTCATTCGCATTACGCTGGCTACTCTAATTTGAATGACTATATTCCGCCTATAAAGTTGTGACTCCTTGATTATACTGTCTTTGCGCGTTTGGAATGTTGGCAACCAGCAAAAGGTGAAATTACGACGCTGAGAGACAACGTATCCTATACAAGTTCAGAATTTTCCACAAAATTAATAACACAGGCGGGGAAAAAAAAAAAAAAAAAAGGAGTAAAAATGAATTAAATTTTAGCAGTTTTTACAGTTTAAAACTGTGTAAAATTATATATGCATTTAAAATATGTATTAAAACACATGTAAATAATTATGATCAATTCCTGTGTTTACTGTGACTTAACAATGTTCAAATTTTGTATAACAGTTTTATATTTTCTTGTCATGCAGTTCTTAAAAGTTTTCGCACACATGGCACGTTTTCCCAAATTTAGTCCGCTACCAACAACACTGGGTGAAGAATGTATGCGTTTCTCACAAAGAGAATAATACTCCGACGAACCAGAGTCCTTGCGCTTACACATTTTACGTATTTACCCAAAAAAATTAAGAAAGCAAATTAATTGTGTTAAAAAACTTTTACAAAGTAACCCTTAAGTATAACGAAATTTTTGTTCTATTCAGTTTTACTTTTATTTGAGGCATTTTCATGCTAAAATTCCCTATTCCCTTTATTGTAATCTTATAGTTCAAAACTCCCACAAAATGGGAAAAATCCCATGAGCTCGCAACTCTGTCGTTTGTAAACGTGAAGCACAATGAAATCTAGACACTGCCCTGCCATCTAACGTGTACGGAATGAACCTAAACCTCAAGAAGGGCCTGTCAGAAAGCGCTCATGTTTTGCTGCCATCTAGATTGTAGCGTACAATCTGCCGCACACTCATGGAATATCTAATATATTCCTCTCGAAGTAGTTTCAGGCGCATTCAACAGATCGCAGCGCTATTGCATTTTTTCGTCCGTGGTTACAGAAAAAATCTATTGGAATAACTACCAAGCGCGTAAGGTTTTTTTTATTGTTAAGTTGATATTCCGTACGATATATACATTCCTAATATTTTTTTTACATAAGGTTTACGTAACATTTTTCATCGGCTTGTGAAGATCATTAAAGTATTCGCCATATAATTCCGACCACCTGCGACAAGAAAGACTTGTATTAAATTATAACGAAACGAATGGACAACAGACAGGTTTTTGCTTTGGTTAAATAATCAGTTAATGAATATTATAGGATATGCAGGTTCCAGCCGTCTCAAACAATTTTTCTTGCCGAGTTGTATCGATATCTTATTTTCGATAGTCGATTTCATCACATAGTCGATATGGAATCGAAACCTATCGTAGTTTTCTGCCCGTGGATAAAATTACCAAAACCAAATAAAAACAAGTCAATGTCGCTTGTGTACTTGTCTTCATTTGTTATTGTGAGAGAGCGATTTTCTGTATCCCGTACATTTGATCAAATACACTATAGACCTAGTTAGTGTATTTACCAATGCGTACCTAGGTTATAAGCGCCCTGGGCTTTGACCTACTAAGGATCAATCCACTCCTAGTAACGTTTTAATGTTTTTTTTAATTTACAATTTTTTGTTTAAATAAATTTTATTTCTATTTTTTTATGTATAATGTATAAAATAATTTTTTTTTTGTATTTAAAATATAAAGAATAACAAGAAAAAATATTGCTTTTCGGAAACATTAAAATTATTAATAAATAAACATGATTCGTACGTAGTAAATCAATTAGTTGAGGCGGTTCAACGATATGCTACTTCTAAGGTGGTTCTTGGCGGGTTTCGGTTTGGAAAATGACCTCTCAGCTGATGTAGTAGTCACTAGCATTATAAGGAAAATCAAGCACGCACTTACATCAAGGGTAGCAACTTGCGCTCGGATAAGTTAAGTGTCTGCGAGCTGTTAAATATTAAGTATAGACTATTCACGGCAAAGTAAGCTCTTTTGAGGCCATAGTTACTTTTTCATCGAGCAATTTGTTAGCCTTTAACCACCTTTTTAAATAAATATTGCCATGTACGTAATAATCACAACGTGTATATTCCACCGCACTCGAAATTTAACGTATAAGGCTAAAATAAGATATATTTATTGACTATTGTTCTTAAGGAGAGGGCTTTCAAAAGTACTCACTTTAACCGTGAATAGCCTATA
The DNA here is from genome assembly GCA_002778355.1 of Clitarchus hookeri. NCBI lineage: Eukaryota > Metazoa > Arthropoda > Insecta > Phasmatodea > Phasmatidae > Clitarchus > Clitarchus hookeri. The sequence goes on along the minus strand of NQII01003621.1, from coordinate 1,242 downwards.
GTCTAACGTGACCTGCAAAACATATTTTTAACCTTCTGTACTGTGTATCTAAACCAGCAGTAAACTGAGATAGATAGTTTTCAATTAGGTGTTTGCTAGATTCCACGATTTCTTCATGATTTCAAGGAAATATAAACGAAAGTTCCAAAGATTGGAAATCTGCACATTTCACGTATGTCCAGACTATGGTTAAACACTTCAACCTGATGTAGTTTTCAATTGCCAAAAATCGTGTCATCTTCTAGAAGTTATCAAACGTGTTTCTCTTTAGTTTTGTTTTCTTCTCACAAAAATGAGGCGAAAACTCCCGTTTGTTAACTTGTCACCAAGGGAAGGCAACATTTTGGACGTATTTTCTAGATATTTTTCAAGAGTTTGTAAATTTTTTTGAAAATATTAACAATTTAACTAAGATCTAAAGTTTACAGTACAATTAGAATTACTGCAGGGAATTGTTCAGAATCATTTATTAATGCTCGGATATTGACTATTTAAATGTAATAACTTATGTCTGAAGGACGTCAAAATAAACACTACGAAGTACATCGAGTGCTTGATTTCTACTTGACAGACTACTTGAAATGTTGAATTTTTGTTTAATACGGTCATTGAGAAAAAATAAGTAAAACGCAGATAGTGAACGTAGTCGAAAAAGTTTTTTGTTTCAGGAATGATTGATACATAGTAGATAATTACTAGGTTTAAGCATGCGCACAGCAGGGCACATGCTTAGCTGACGATGTTCTATTTTTAATTCTTGCCTGGCGGCCAGTATAAATCACACACTTTTTTTCCTGCCCATTGTATTCTTAGTCGAGAAGACTTTTTGGGGAAGGGCCAGGTAGAGTGTGTGTACCAGATNCATTTTCTTCCCCTTCTGCTGCTGGTTCCGGAATTGCAGTAATGTCACTAGGCGCGAAGGCTTCATCTGGAATTATAGTTGGATCGAAAGGAAAAATTCCAGTTGCCTGAAAACCTGAAGTTATGTTCGACAGAGTCATCGAACGATTCCAAACCTTCCTAAAGATTTCCCCAAATCTAAGTCGAGTGATCTGTCTATCAGGGTGACGAGTGAAATGGAGCAATACTTCATCATCCCAGTATGATTCAAAAGCTTTAAAAACAGCTTTGTCCAAGGGCTGCAATTCATGAGTCGTGTTGCTGGGTAGGCAGTAGAGTGTTACATTGTGCTCGTCTGCCTTTGTCACGATTTCTGCGTCCAAATGAGAACTGGCTCCATCA